>JANZLD010000008.1:9549829-9599888 GCA_026413575.1 Erythroxylum carthagenense | reverse complement strand
TTATGTTGTAATTAATTAATTAATTTAATTAATTACTTAATTAATTATAATATTTTAATTAATGTATGAATTATATTTTAATTAATTATATTGTAGTTAATTAATTATTAATAATATTTTAATTAATAGTCTTTAGAACCAAAGTAAAACACAAGAAAGTGAGAAGTGAAGTAGTCCAAATAATAAAAGAGCAAACGAGCAAGATGCTATCTTTGAATGGTACAGAGTAATTCTTTATAAGAAATACAGGGTAAAGAATTATACTCAATAAAAACCCACAATAAATCTATAAACTTTGATGAATGTCCGGTTATAAACTCACAACAAACAACTGTTTTTTATTCAAAAGTGTCTTCCTCAATTTTTAATGTAATTAAATTTTTATACTTGGAGGACTGAATTCAATTTATAAATGAGAAGTGTTTTAATTACATGCATGAATTGAACCCATCCATTTTTTGTATTTTCAAACATGTGAATTGAATTCAATTGCAGTATTGAATTCAATTCACACATTTCCAAGTACCTCCTTATGATAGAATGTAAAATAATAAATATGTAATACTTAATATACTTTACCCTAGTACCAAGCAAGACGATACGTTTGAGTGTTGGCAAGGGAAGAGCACTTTCTTTAGGTTGTAGTGGACAGTTATTGGCGAAGACATTCGCACTTTTTCAAACCTAGAAAACGCTCCGAAACAAAAGAAGCATTAGCCCATTCTTCATACAGGGAAGAAAGCGTTATTGTTGTTGTTAAGTCATGGGAAGTCAATTGCGACTTACCCAGACATTGAATAGATCGGATCGTGAGAGAGAAAGAAAGAATGGGAGAAGAAAGGAGAAAACAGAGAAATAGAGAGTCAACTGAAGAAGAAGAGGCTATAATAGTCATTTATTATTATTATATATACATTACATTCCATTCTATCTAACATCTAAATAATATTTTACTATATTACATTATAAACTCTTCTATCTCTCCCAAATAATAATTTTATAATATTATATTTATTTACATTTCATTCAATTATAAATAATTCAATTCTATTGAAAACTTTACATTCAACCAAACATAGCCTTAAAAGGCAAGTGGCGGAGTTGATGGGTAAGATACGCGTGATACGAAGCACGAGCATTTGAAGTAGAAATAGCTTTTGAAAAAGCTAAAATACAGCTTTTTGAAAAGCTAAAATTTGGAGCTTTTAAAAAAAACTCAAATTTTAGCTTTTCCGGGAAGCTATTTTTTAATTCACTTCCGTCACTTACGTTTATAATCCTTGCTAAATAAAAACCTCAAAAATACGTCTTTTCTGCTTCAGCTGACTTTTGTTTTGTTTCTTCTTCGTCTTGATATTTGTCCTAAATATCGCAGACGTTCGACGTCTGCATTTTTACGTAGAATGTCTACGTGTTTAACGACGCAGACGACTAATTACTTCTCAAGAATGAATGTTTTCTTTAGGCTTGGCTAGTTTAGCATAAGATAACTCATATTTTAGTTTATGCCGAATGGACAAACTTAAAGAGCCTATTGATAATTTACAAAGACTACAAATTAAATAACTCATATTATTTAACTTTTTTACATGTCTTAATATTATTTCCTACAAGATGGTTATCTAAAATTTCCTTCAATATGGTACTTTGCATATTGTTTATTACACTTTAGAAATTATCTAGTATAAATAATTTTATTATAAAATAAAATATAGTTAAAATTAATAAAAGTGCTTTTTATTTTTATGTTGTCAAACAGTCTACTGTATGAAGCTCTTTTTAAAAAGTTGTTTTTTTAATTAACAGCCAAACAGCCAACTGACTTTTAAAAAAAGCTATTATCAGAAAATCTCTATTGACAAAAGCTCTACTGATAAAAGCTCAACCAAACGGGCCTTTTATGTAATTCCAATACTTTTAATGTCTACAAATGATGGAATTCAACCAATGTTTGTTGATTATAGAGCTAGTTATGATATAGTGATAAAACACAAACATCATATTCATAGCTTAGACTATACCCTTAGTAAATTGCACAATTCTTGCATATTTTTCAAAATTGATTTGAAAAGTAGTTATCATTGTAGTAAGACGAGACAAGGTGATAAATGAAAAATATCTTTAAGAATAATTTTTATTTATATAAGTGATTAATTATGTCATTGTCTTACTAACGCACTTGACACTTTTACGAGATTGATGAATTGTGCGTTGCGTGCATACGTAAGAAAATTTGCAATTATTATTTTTTGATGATATTGTAGTGTATGATAAGAATTTAGAAGAACATACTCATCTTTTAAGATATATGCTTACTGTACAAAAAAAAGGACAATTGTAAGCTAATATTAAAAAGTGTACTTTTGGCATAAAAGAATATGTTTTGTATGTTGTTAGTGAAAATGTTCCCTACAGTTTGTTGTTAGTAAAACATATCTCACAAAACATTAAACTTGATGCTACTGAACTTAACTTGATTAGTATAACCTCAACTCTCAAGCTAGTTTTTCGTCTCTTTGTTTTTACAGACCCTTCTTACCAATTAGGCCTTAGTCTCTTATAGTCATCACTTTTGGATAGTCTTTTGTATCAGTTTTTTATTGTCACATTTGTATGTGAATTTACTGAAAATAATTTATTTATTATGTAAGGGTGAGGCTGTATACTATCAGACCTCTCATATCTTGCTTTATTGTGAGATTTCGGACTGAGTATAATGATGATAATGATAGTGAAAAATAATTAAGGTTGAGACCTAAACCAATACTTGAGGTAAAAAGTTTTTACAAACTGACCAATTTTTATAAAAGGCCTATTAAGGATTAAAATAACTATTGTTACACCACTTACCAAAATTGTACACCTTGAATGACTTGATTCAATATATACATGTAGATCAAGTTTCGAAAGGCACATTAAAGTTTATTTTGGGGAACTCGTTAAACCCAAAGGAAGATTAAATTCTAATTAACATAATTCAAATTAAGGTTGAAGAACATTTAGATACTTAAAACCTATGTTATTAGGCTAATTTAGTGTATCATTATTTATTTAATATTTTAGTATTTATTTTGTTGTTCCTAGACCAAACTTTTTACTTTGATTATAAAATACAAAACGTGATTAATCTGTTTTTGTGGCTGATTGCTAATTTCTTATTTGGATTATGACTTACTATAGGGCTAATATCCAATCTGATTAAGAAAAGCTTTAAAAGTGGTACTTTCCTTGTGAGGCTTAACCTTAATTGAAATATTATTTATAGACTTCTAATTAAAGTTTTATAATAAAGTCCAAGTTAAAATAAAAGTAGTGGTACGTTCCCTAATTGAACCAGAAATATAACAGTTTCGATTCAAATAGCTTTAGTAGCTGGTGTTTTAATTCAAATAGAAACCCTTGTTACATTCCTAATTCTTCTACATGCTCATCCACTCTTTTTTCAAATCTAGAAATATTTGGCGGGCAATACTAGTGATACTAAGTGGGAGTTGTTCCCGCCATTTCCCCCCTATTTATTCATTTCCTCCCCTGCCTTTCGTGCCACTGAATAGAAACAAAAGCTAATCCCCCGCCCCAACTATTGATCCAATTGAATCGGCATAAATTCCGAGTCGACTCGCCGTAACTACGAGTCGTTTTCTAATTTCTGCGTTATTATTATGTTAAGAAATAAAATATGCTCTATGGTTGTAACTATACTATACATCTTGTGACTTGTCCAATCTTAAAGCTAGTGGGCCCCGTTTCGTTTTGTGTGGTTGTGATTGATTCCGACTTTTAAAAGGGTGGCTTTTAATACATTTTCTTTATGTTACACCTTTTTTAATTCCTAAATTATAAATTAGAGCTTAATTATATATAATAAAATCTATAAATTATATAAAAATATAAAAATATGAATCAAATATAAGTTTATAGTAATCAACCAATTGAATTAATTAAAATATGACTATGTTACATTAAAATAAAATGATAATTAATTTATTGTTAATTAAATTAAATATATAAAAGTAACATTAAATGGGGGTAAATACATCTTACGGAGGATAAATAGGGGTTTAAATTCGGTAACATGAGCTTATCTCCATACAATAACCACAATCGCCCATTTTTAATTCAGGATAAAAGTCTAAAAAATTATCGAGTCCAACGAGCCGACTCTTCAACTCGTAAAACTGAGTTCCGAGTCAAGGCGCCCAATGGTGCTCAGTGCTTTGTTAGTAATGCGCAAAAGTTATGAGGCCGTTGTTGTCTCTTATTAGGGCATATCTCTCTCGACTGCACATACCCACTCTCACACAAACAAAATCCCCAATCTCTTCTTCATCGGCGGTTAATTAAACCCTAACTAGGTATTTCTACACTCCTTTTTTTTAACACATATACGTGTATTTTGTAGTGTTAATATTGTGGTTACCGACGCTCCATTCAAGAGGTTTCGAGGATTGACGTTTGTGATTAGAGTAACTCCCTTGGTCCGGTACGATTTTTGAATGCTGTAATTTGTTAGTCGATTTTTTGCTTGCTTTGAAGAATAATCTTTTTACTGGACCTCAGGTTTTATAAAAAATTGTCACTCATCGATTTTGTTTTTGTTTTCTCTTATGTTTTTTACTCGTTTTATAGGGATGCGCGACAGACCTCAGATCGACGGTATATGTGAGCAAGTATTGGGGGTTAGAGATAGATAGATAGATAGGTACTTCAGGTTGATTCTGGAACGACTAGGGATTTATTTTCTAGTGGGGACTGGATTGGGGGTTTTGATCTGAGATCCGAATTCGGTTCGTCAATGGAGTCTACGGAGGTAAAGAAGAGAGGTCGAGGGAGGCCAAGGAAACGCAGGCGAGAGGAAGAGGACATTAACAAAGGGTTAAGTAGTTTTATTAAGAAGCAAGTTATCGAACTTACTTGGAAGCCACTTGTGGGTAGATATGTCTTGAAGGAATTTGTGGGTAACGGGATTTTTCTTGGAAAAATAGTGTCCTACGATACTGGATTGTATAGAGTGGATTATGAGGATGGTGATTGTGAGGATTTGGAAGGTGGTGAGTTACGGCAGTTGCTCTTAGGTGATGATGATTTTGACGATGATTTGACTGTTAGAAGAAAGAAATTAGATGAGTTTTTGTTGAAAAAGAGTGCACAGAAGAAAGAGTTGGAGAAGAAAACGGAGGATTTGAAAAATGAAGTGGATGGCGTTGAAGGTGGAATAACAGGTGTAAATGAAGGGTTACAAGGTGAGAGTGGTGCAGACTCCTTTAGTGGTTCATTAGAGGATGTACAGGACAGAGATTTGGGACAAGAGGTGGAGACCTCATTTGTCCCACGTCCACATTTACCTCCATCATCGGGAAATGTAGGTGTTCCCGAGGAGTATGTTACCCATCTTTTCTCAGTATATGCATTTTTGAGGTCATTTAATATCCACCTCTTTTTGAGTCCATTTACTTTGGATGAATTAGTTGGAGCAATTAATTGTTGTATTAAGAACTCATTGTTGGATTCCATTCATGTTGCTTTGATGCGTGCCTTGAGACGCCATCTTGAGATCATGTCGTCCGAAGGTTCAGAGCTTGGATCGAGATGTTTGAGGTAAATTTGGATACTTGATTGTGGTAACTGGTGCATATGATCTATTTTTAAACCTGTGATATGGAGGTGAGTAATTTTTAAATGTTCTGTTAAATTGGGCTTTGAAAGAATGAGTGTTTAGTGGCATATGAAAAAGAGTTGTTACTATTTGCTTGTTTTTCTTTTTCTTGTGTATTGTGATGTTTCAATCTTTTTCTTTTGATGTTGAAAGAAATCTTAAGACTGGAATTTACTTTTGTACATGCTTGTCAAATGAATATTGCCTCGGGCCCTTGTTGCGTGATGTATGCTTTGGTCTTTATTTGTACACCAGCACAGATTAGTTATGCTTTTACTTCTATATCTTATATTTTTTAACATGTTGATTTTCCTATGTTTTGCCCTCAGATGTTTATAATTAAGCTGCACCTCCTTCATGCAGGTGCATTGACTGGAGCTTGCTTGATTCATTTACATGGCCTGCATATTTAATTTATTATTTTACAATAATGGGCTATGTAAAGGGATCTGAGTGGGAAGGATTTTATGACCTTTTGAAGAGGGAGTATTATTCCTTACCAGTGGGTAGGAAGTTAATGATTCTGCAGATTTTATGCGACGATGTCTTGGAGTCCTCAGAGTTGCAAGCAGAAATCGGTACGCGTGAAGAGGTAGAATTTGGGATAGATCCTGATACTGTTTTTATGGATATTCCTGAAAATGGTCCAAGAACTGTCCATCCCCGATACTCTAAAACTTCTGCTTGTAAGGATCAAGAGGCTATGGAGATTATTGCAGATAACCATGGAACTAAGTCTGCTAGCTCTAAATATGGGGGTTTCAGTGCTGGTGTTCCTGATGTTGGTGTAGATGGGAATAGTGATGAATGCCGACTCTGCGGGATGGACGGGACCTTAATTTGTTGTGATGGTTGCCCATCGGCGTATCATTCAAGATGCATAGGTGTTTCAAAAATGCATATACCAGAGGGGCCATGGTATTGCCCAGAGTGCACAATTAACAATATGGAACCTTCTATTACAAATGGAACTTCTTTAAGAGGAGCTGACATGTTTGGTGTCGATTTATATCAACAAGTATTCTTGGGAACTTGCAATCACTTACTAGTGTACGTATTTAGCCTCTTGTTTTGAATTTTCGAGTTAGTTCAAAGCAGTACAATTCGTGAAAAATTACATAATTAACAAAATTATTGGTATTAGTTTTCTATACAAATCTCTGTTTCACATTTTTGAAGTTTTTGAAGTTCTTACTTTTTTACCCTTGTGCCATTATATTCATTATAAACCATACTTTATGTTTGCTTGTTGATTCATTCGTAGTTTTTTTATTTCAAATAAAATTTCAGGGTCAGGTCTTCTGGTAGCAAAGAGTTGAGTGTCAGATATTATAATCAGAAGGATATCCCACAGGTCTTGCAAGCACTTTCTGCCTCAATACATTATCGATTGGCATATATGGATATGGTTAAGGCAATTGCTGATTATTGGCAAGTCCCACAAACTGCATTCTTACCCTTGAAACACGAGGGTCATAATATATCGTTGGTAAGGGAACATGGAAAATTTGCAGCTTTTCCTTCTTGCAATGAAAGCCATAGCATTCCAGAAGCCATGGAGGCTGAAAATGGACCTTGTATAAAAGGAAATAATGCAAATAACGTGCCAGCAACATTTCCTGCTATGTCTATGGGTTCATCTAATCAAGCCGAGTCACTTTGCATCTTGGGCAACAATGATATGATGAAACTGCACAGTAAAGAGGAACCTAGTAATTCAGTTAACCAACAAAATAATCCATCTGATGTTGCTCACCAAAGCATTGTTAACAGGTCCAATGATGTGAAACCTGAAAAATACAACTCAGCAGATAGTGATGGTACTCATATTGAGCATTTGGACGATACTTGTATACCTGGAATTTTGTCCTCTCAAAACAACAATGACATTCATGCAGGTTTTAGAAGGTCTGATAGGAATTTAGCTAATTGTTGCTTGTATATGGGCATATCTTTTAAACCTTATGCCTACATTAATCACTACATGCATGGGAATTTTGCTGCATCTGCCGCTGCTTATTTGGCTGTTCTCTCAACTGAAGAAAGTCGGGGATCTGAGGCCTCTAAATCAGGCAGTGTAAAGAAGGTTGCCTCTGACATTTCCTTGCAACTAAAAGCTTTCTCATCAGTAGCATCTCGATTTTTCTGGCCAACTTCTGAAAGGAAGCTTATAGAGGTGCCAAGGGAGAGGTGTGGGTGGTGTCACTCCTGTAAGCTCTCTGCTAGCAACAAAAGGGGATGTATGTTGAATGCGGCTGCTTCAAATGCCACTAAAGGAGCCATCAAGATCCTCAGTGGTCTTAGACCAAATGTGAATGGAGAGGCTAGTTTTACTAGCATTTCAATTTACATTTTATACATGGGTGAGATTTTGTCTGGTCTTACAGTTGGTCCCTTTCGGAATTCAAGTTACGTAGAACAGTGGCGTAAGCGAGTAGAAGGTGCTTCAACTTGTGCTGCCATTAAAGGCCCCTTGCTTGAAGTAAGTTCATTTGATTTTGCAAATAGTTCAAGTTTTTGCTGCTGCTTCCCTTTATTTACTTGAAATATATAGTTGTATGGTAATTAATGTGTGTTGATCTTTAAAATCAGTTCATGACATGCTTTTTGCATGCAATTTAAATCATGTTGTGTTCATTACTGGAATTTTATGCTTTAAGCAGTACAAGAGATTCACTGTATGAACACAATCTAAATCCATGAAAGAGTCACAAAAGATGGTCATATTTGGACCTGCTTTTGGACCAATATCCCTTTTGATAAGTCTCAGTTGCGCATCCCTTGTTTTATCTATCTAGTAAATCAAAATATCATACTCGTATTCCTGGAATAAATGTCAAATTTTCCTGAATTTTCATATGTTGCTACAATTTCATGTGTAGCTGCGCATTCTTCGCTATCACGATGATTGGATGGATTCATTAGTCTTTTATTGTTATAATTTGTGGTGTAGGTGCTTATCGTTTAGAATCTTAAAGATAGTCCCCGTTGCATTGTAATTTTCTCTTTGAAGTCAAATTCAAACATTGTTTCAAGAATTATGTTAATTTTCAAATTTATCCTCAATTTGGAATTCTTTTATGTGTGATGCATGGTCAGAGCTTCTATGCATGGATATGGATCATGATGAAAACTTTAATGGTATTTTTTTTTTCTGGTTTTGTATTTCATTGTTTTTGCTCTGAAATTCAAATTTGTTTGTTGAAGCCACTTTTCTCTTTCCATCTACTTTTCTCTTTCCATTCTTCTCCTAATTCTTGACACTTTTCTCTTTCCATCTACTTTGCTCTTTCCATTCTTCTCCTAATTCTTGATCGATAAAATTTTTTCACATTTATCTTCTCTTTGACTCAAGCTTCTAAATTTGTTGATGGGTTTTCTTAGTTCCTCTAATATATGCTTTCAATGGTCTGATGAGCACTTGTTCAAATTCATTCTTAACACTTCTGGGACTATATCCATAAGGTGCCTCAAAACCTTGGATTCGTTGAGTAACTCTCTATTCCTATACTAACCATCTGGGACTGACAATGGTGGTTCATTCATATTTTCTATAGTAGTTTGTCAATGAAGATACTTCTAAGTCTTAATTTGGATAAGTGAATGTGATGGTCCCATTATTTTTTTACTTGATAATGAGATGCCTGTGCATAGCATTTGAAGTTTTGGCATTTCATGAATCAAATTTCATGAACACTCTACTCTGGGCTGATATTTCCTCACGGTCTTATTTGCAGCTTGAGCAAAACATGCGCTCTATTGCTGTTTCAGGGGACTGGGTTAAGGCAGTTGATGATTGGTTGGTTGAATCTTCTGGGGCCCAAGCTGCTGGAAACATTGTTGCAACCACACAAAAACGTGGTCCATGTGGGAAACGCCAGAAAAAAGAATATGTAATATCTGACATTTCTCATGACAACAATGAAAAGTGTTTTGTTTGGTGGCGTGGGGGAAAGTTATCAGAACTTGTCTTCCACAGGGCAATTTTACCTCAGTCAGCTTTGAAAACGGCAGCTCGGCAAGGTAATTTGACTCTTGTATGAGTCCTTTCCAAGCTTCTTTGCATACGAGAAAGTTTGACTTGGATTATACTTGTTTTCCTTGATAGTTAGATGATAGTACTACTTTCTAGCCAGCCTGTTTGTGGCCTTCATCCATTCTGTTGTACAGAGCTTGTTGACTCTGCAGCAGAAAATCCTTTTTTTATATATATATTTTAAATATTTGCATATATATTGAAAAATTGAATTTATACTTTGAATTATAGGTGGCTCAAGAAAGATTGCTGGTCTCCAGTACACTGATGATTCTGAGATTCCTAGAAGAAGCAGACAGTTAGTGTGGAGAGCTGAAGTCGAAAGGAGCAAAAATGCATCACAACTTGCACTGCAGGTTTGTTATCTTATGGAACAATAATAATTTATTACCTACATCCTCGTTTCACGTTTTCTCTGGGTCTAGCTGCAAATTTTTAAGTTTATATTGTTGTATAACTTCTGATAGCCCTATTGGAATTCACTCAGGTTAGGTATCTGGACTTGTATGTGAGATGGAGTGATCTTGTTTGTCCTGAGCAGAACCTCCAGGATGGCAAGGGTCCAGAGTCTGAAGCGTCTTTTTTCAGAAATGCAAATATCTGTGATAAGAAACTTGAAGGAGATAAGATTAAGTACGGAGTGATATTTGAGGGTCAAAAACATGTCCCTTCCCGCATCATGAAGAATATAATTGAAATTGAACAAACCAAAGATGGAAAGAACAAATATTGGTTTTATGAAGCACATGTTCCTCTTTATTTGATCAAAGTGTTTGAAGAAAAACGAGAAGTAGTAGTCTTGCCTCTGGCTAAGAAATCGACAAATAAATTATCCGAGTTTCAAAAAAGGCAACTGAAGGCCTCTCGAAGAGATATATTTTTATATCTGATGCGTAAGAGAGATAAACAGGAGAAATGTTCTTGTGCTTCATGTCAACATGATGTTTTACTAAGGTAATTGTTTCACCACATTCACTTTCTTGTTGATTTTGCTTAAAATGATTGTTGCGAGTTAACTATTTTTCTTTTATGGTGCGATATTCAGGATTACAGTAAAGTGCAGTGATTGCCAAGGTAAGCTAGTGCTAACCTTCCATTTTAGCTTCTTATCTTTCTTTAATGGTAAGATTGGAAGTGCCTAATACATTGGCAAAGTAAAAAATGCAGAATTTGTTCTTTGGCGGATCCTGTTATTGGTATTAAACTTGTTTTTTTGTTTGTTTGAGTGGACTGCTTTTCCGGAATTGCAATTGAAGCAACTATAAACGCTGACTGTTTGAAGCGATAGCTTCTTTTCTGCAATTTTTCAAATTGTTTACCTCCGTTGTTGATACTAACTGCTTTCTTTCGGCGTATTGTTTTTATTAGGTTATTGTCATCCAAATTGCACTTTGAGTTCAACAACTCATGTAAAGAACAAATCTGAGCACTTGATCACCTGCAAGCAATGTTACAGTGCTAAAACTATAGGCCATTATAAAACCAGCAATGAATCACCCACCAGCCCCCTTCCCTTGCCAATGCAAGAATGTCAGAATGAAGTGACAGCTATAAAAGGCGCAAAAGCTAGAGTTCATACTCATTTAGGACCTATCAGAACCCAGAAATGTCGTTCTGGGAATAAACAAATTGCTTCTGCTTCTAGTTTGCAAACAAAAAGGACTAAATCATTCAGTCTGGGTCTCATATTTAAGAAGAACGATGAGGATACAGGTGTTGATTTTAGGCGGAAAAATATTCTTTTCAGGGGAAGTTCAGCTGGGACACCTTCATGTGTTATGTGCAAAAAACCATACAACTCCAATCTCATGTATATTCATTGTGAAACTTGCGATCGTAAGTTTCTATTTCTTTATCATGTTTTGTGAAGCGCATATTTTCCTTGGGTAATGTATACTTGAGCAATTTTTTAAACATATATGTTGCTTTATGCAGATTGGTATCATGCCGAGGCAGTTGAACTCGAGGAATCCAGACTTTCTGATGTTGTGGGCTTCAAGTGTTGCAGATGTCGTCATGTAAAAAGACCCCGCAAATGTCCTTATGCAGATGACACTGAAGGTGAGAGGCCAGAAGGACAGAAGTCACAGAAGAAGACATTGAAGCAAGGACATATAGAGGTGGACTCGTATTCTGAAGCCATCACTGAATTTAAGGAGTACACGCCGTATGCACCAATGTTTTCTGTGAATGAAGATTTTATACAAGATGATGATCCTTTGCTTTTCTCTCTGTCGAAAGTTGAACTAATTGATGAACAAAATTCAGAAGTAGATTTTGAATGGAGTAATACTGGACAGGGGCCACAAAAGTTACCAGTTAGAAGGCATGGAAAAGGTCAAGGAGATGCTGAAGGTATCTCCAACAACATTATTTACCATGATCAACCAACAGGTTCAATTGAAACATCTAACATCATGAACTCGAGAGAGGATTTATCTAGCATTGGGTGGAATGTTTCCTCTAATGGACTTCAAGATGGGACGCTGATCGACTATGAGGGTATGAGCTATGAAGACATGGAGTTTGAACCACAAACCTATTTCTCATTTACCGAATTGTTGGCACCTGATGATGAGGGCCAACTGGACGGATTGGAAGCTTCTAATGTGTTGAGGAATGGTGAAAATCATTATCGTGCTGTTTCATTGGATGGCAGCGCAGAACAAAATATGATGGTTACATCTAGTGGTCAACCGGAGTCAACAATATCATCCAAATCAAATTTTGATGCAACCCCGTGTAAGATATGTTCACACGCGGAACCGCCTCCCAATCTTTTCTGTGAGATTTGTAGATTAGTGATACACAACCATTGTTCCCCTTGGGAAGAGTATTTGCCTCCAGAAGGCTGTTGGAAGTGTGGAGATTGCCGAGAGTGGCGTTAGCTGACTTGATTATTGTATGTTGTCTGGATTTGATGTGTTCGAGTCTGGGAGCGATATCTAAGGTTGTAAACTGAATGAAAGTCTAGAATTAAGCAACGGTGTAAATAGGGCTCTTGCTTTGAGGAAAGGGCAAAGGCCTTGGCATGCCTGCATCTTTCATCTCAGTCAAAACGGGAGATGGTTTTAAAAAGATGGCCCAAACGCCCTCTCATGTGGATTTGGGTGAGCACAGGGGGCTTCTAATGGAACAGACTCGAGTGTCCTTTGGAATCATAGTAACGCCACTTTTTCCTTGTTTGGGTAAGTTTTGTCTTCTGGTATCGATCGGACACGTGCTTAGAAGGATCATTTACTAAATTGTCTCCCTCGGAAATGGTGAATCATTTCATGAGCATAATCGTTCACCTTTCAAGCTTAAGCTTTTATCTTTTAATTGGAGGATAAGCAGTTATTTTTGGATGTGCTTATCTGACTGATTTGGTTAGTGTAAATGGGAAATTCTGTCCTTTCTTTTCTCGGTTTGCAACCTAAAGCCATGCTTCACGCCACCGTTCATGAGCTTGATGGATGAGAAAAATAATCACTGCTCGTAAACTTACAAGAGGACAAAAATGTTCAGGCATTTTTACATTGGACAGAAACAGTTGGGTAACTCTGATATGTTGATTTATTGCAAAAGGATTCAAAAAGTCGAGATAAAAGATTGGTTTTTTTTTTTTTGCGTTTTAGATTAAGTGGCCAATTGCAAAAGTGGTTAATTGAAAAAGCAAAGTGCAGGGTAAAGCAAATGAATGGTATTTTACTGTTTCATTCCAATGCATTGACAAACAAATAATACAAACTACTATTACAAGCTCCCTCTATTTCATGTAAATAACTACAGAAGCTGTAGAATTTCATCAATCCACTAAAAGACTGGAAGTGAATGCATAAAGGAACAATGTAAAATACAATCAAAAGGGGAAAGAAAAACCCTCACCCAATTCCAAAAGAAAGAAATATAAAAGAAAAATAACAACTCAGCTAAAGCACGTTACAATTGTGTAAAAAAGAATTATCAAAATCCCGACCGACCCTGCAGGGAAACCAATCAATCTCTTTATGCTGATCACAAGTTAGCTCACTCGATTCCGCCAGCCCTAGCACCCTGAACTTCCCAACCACCGGTTTAACGTTATTCGAGCAAAAGACGGGAGGCCAGTTGTATAAATCAAGTAGGTTTTACAAGTATACAATCAACAAATTTTCACATAAATCTCCTTCACTTGATCACAGCAATCCAGCTAGAATAGCCCCAGGATCATTGGATGGTGTAGGTGGAGTTGGCTGCACTACTGGAGGTGCTGGAGCTGGTGCAGGAGCACGTGGTGTCATAGGAACACTAACCAGTTGTTCTTTGATGAATTCTTTCAACCTGCAAATTAAAAGGCGAGAAATATGTGATAAATTGTGGCCGGAGAAGTGCATCAGGTCCAGAAATCAAAATACATACTCGAATGTTAGTACTGGATCTCCAGATGCAACTGTCATTCGCAATTGTGTTCTGTCCGCTGGATCTGTCTCAATTCTGGCCTGAAATTTTGTACCAAAAAAGTACTCATACTCTATTGCCAAATTAATCACAAACCAGTGCAGAAGTCGGAGACAGTGAAACACATCAAGCTACTTATGCAGTGACTCCCAGAATATGATTGGTGAGATTTCAAATAGAAGGAAATAAGCAATTTCTTACCAAGCATAGCATAGCTTGTGTACTCTCTGAATAAAAGGTCGTACATGCAACCAGGTTATTAGGATTTGGATCCTAGATACAAAAAGGAACAGTCAGAATCCATGTTATAATCCAAAGAAGTGGTCAATCAGGTGAATGGAAAACACAAAGTCAGAATCCATGTTATAATCCAAAGAAGTGGTCAATCAGATGAATGGAAAAGACAACTTACAAGCCCTGGACAAACCATCAACCGAAAACTGTTAAATAGGTTTGTCATTTCAACAAGAGGAAGCGGTCTTACACCTCTAACCTGTATGATAATTCAGAAAATTTTACAGGTGTTAGTTGATTTAGAAAATAACCAAGTAAAAGAATTTATTGACAGGTTGACAACAGCAGATGGATGATTCCATATCGTTGTCAACTATAACTGGATGTGAAGATTATTATCCTGCTCCAATAACTTTCACGGATGCTTGACATCTTATTTTCTACCAATTTGACTTGCATCGTCATTAAAAACACATTGTCAATAGAAAATAGTTTAATTAATATGTAAATTTCAGTTGGACTTGTTCTACAGTGGCTAGATCCAGTATAAAGAATCATAAGAACCAGAAATTCTCTTATGATATAACGTAACCTACAAAAACTTGCACAAAACATGCTGCAAAGTACACTTACGACTTCTTGAAGCTTCAGAGGTGGCCCTGAAAGTGATCTCCATTGAGGAAAAAACTCTTCAGCAGACACTGATATAGGCTGGAGAAATTTGTTCAGGACAGCTGGAAGACGAAGTTTGGCATTGACCTAATTAAGTGGAAAGTTAACTAAATATGATTTGGTGATTAATATACTGTCCATGAAGACTAGCATCAAATAACGCAAGAATGGCACAGTACCATGTTTGTACCAAACTTGTAGAAGAAGTCAAGTACAGCAACATCCCTGCTTGGACGAAGATTAATTACTTCAAGTGGGCATTGAACCTGTACAACCAAAGAAGAACGATCAGTGAACAAAGAAAGACAGAAAAGTAGTCAGAAATAGTTATGAACTGTTAGCACATGGTGGAAGCACACTCACCTGTGCCCTGGGAGGAATAGTTTCAGGTACTAATGAAAGCTCCAACTTTAAATGTGCAGGAGGCAATATCAGAGCCTGGACAGAAATAAGAGGAGACGTATTTTTGTTTCCCAAGAAAAGGACGAGACGACCATGATGTGCTCGCCACTCTGCTTTAATCCCAATCTGAAAACATTCAGGGAGTTACACACTTTCTAGACGAAATTATTCAGATATAGTAAAACCAATTACATATGCGACATGGTATTGTGTTTTAAATATAGAATCATGAGTAAACTATGATATCAAGTTGGAGAACAATTAAGGACAAAACAAAAGAAAAATAATACCTGAATGAATGGATCCTCATATAAAACACCACTGTCCTTTAAGCATAAAGCATAAAATCTTTCATTAACATTTCCAATTGGCTGAAATCAAAAGAAAATTAGCTAAGTTAAAAGTCAGAACAATGAACTTGGAAACTTCAAGCTGATATAAATTGTTGACAGGTTTACCAACATATAATTTCCTAAATTTGAAGAAATGTTAGACTACAGCTACATCTTTGATCGAGAAGGGAAAGCAAAATGAAAATGGATTCTACAAAAAGATAGCAAGCTACCTGAACAGAACTTGTTTGCTCTCCAACAGGTACAATAGCAGCACCATCTGCTTCAGCAAGAATGCCTTCCACTCCAGATATTGCATTTTTCTCAGACTGGACATCAACTGTTGGAGGACCTTCTATAGCCAATGGACCCAAAAGGTCACCAAGCAAATCCGCTGAAGGAGGTTCAGGATCTGTATTACTCAAAATCCCATTTGGTTGTGCTAAGCCCTGATCTGCTGGAATGTCCTCCTGACAAGATGCATAATGCAACATTAGTAATGCAGGTAATTTGCAAGTTCTCAGCACATACATAGAGAAGACAGATTCATTTGAGGAAAAACTAACTGCGTTGCTAGTCATGTCGGGAACTTTCACTAGACTAAGTTGGCCAACAAGTGCTGGTGTCCCATTAGCAGGGCGTTGGTCAGTAACAACCAATGCATTTGACATTTGCTGCTGCATTCT
The DNA here is from genome assembly GCA_026413575.1 of Erythroxylum carthagenense. Taxonomy (NCBI): domain Eukaryota; kingdom Viridiplantae; phylum Streptophyta; class Magnoliopsida; order Malpighiales; family Erythroxylaceae; genus Erythroxylum; species Erythroxylum carthagenense. Next base: position 9,583,451 of record JANZLD010000008.1, on the reverse strand, counting down.
TGACTTAATAGCACTTTGGTCAGCAATATCTACCTCTGTATCTTCAGCCTTTTTAATCAGTGCAGACTAAATCACAGAAAGGCAATATTACAGTTAGAATGACAGTGTGGAGCTGAACTATTTAACATTAACAGAGTTCAGTAACAGATGGGACAATATCCTCAGAATGATACTGTCAACTGAATGACTTACCTGACGCTCAGGGAATTTAGGCATTTCAGCCAGTATGTCCATTAGGGCTGCACCTTTCCTGCTTAATGCAAAATATTCTGTAGCTCGTTGTTGTATCTCAACATCAATGCAGCTCTCATACCTATACAATTGCAATTTTAGTTCAAATAATGCCAAAAATATCAAATACCGAACCTAAAAGCTGAACATATGAGAGATAAATCTCACTTGCTGAATATGGTCCAGATTTGGTTTTGTAGTTCTGGGTCAGGGGGCTGAGTGTGCATCAAGATCTTAGCATAGGATGACAGAAGGATTGGAATGGTTGAAGTTCTGAATAAAAATGCACAATTTTTAGGTATGAACTGACTGAAAACAAATACATTTACTGTGACAAGGACAATAGTTAATTGCTCTTACGATACGGTAGGAAGCTTCTCATGTATGATGCTAAATACTTCCTTTGGACTACATCCAGGGCGTCTAGCCAAAAGATGGCTGTACTCTCCTAGAAGATAAGCGCTGACCTGTAGCATGCATGCATTAGAGCCAAAGTATATTGACTTGAGCCTTTCCTGAATTTTACCTCGGATATTATTAGTAGGACCAATGCATGTTTGTACTAAAAACCCACCTTAACCATTGTCTCATGAACAGCAGGCTTGTCAAGATACTCCCTAGCTTTGGCTGCTGCATAAGGCTGATCAAAATTTCAATTCTAAGATAAGGATTCATCAAATCAGTATAACTACTATCAACTGGATGGACTATGCCTATGGAGTATGCTTATTACTTGTAGGTCTTCGTTGTTCGTAACAAACTGCACAACACGGAACCATATATCATCACTGACAAAATCTCCTGCCTTGTCAATCAACTGAAGGACGACATCCACATACCTGCAATCAATACAGAAAATGTTACATGCAAATATAACTTATTAGTCATCATTCAACAACATATTAATAATTTTAGTAACAAAACCAAGCTTGACTGACAAATGCCCTGAAATTCCATGGAGATTACTAATTGATGAATCAAAGACTTATTTTAAGTTATAAATTCTGAGGACATATAGAGTACTAGTGAATCTGCCCATCTTATAAAGCAATCTCTACCGGCTGCACAATGAGCTTAAGCTGCTACAGCAATTACTTTTCTGCTTTGGCACAACAGTGCAATTAGTTGAATATAAAATGGGTTGGTTGCCAGAAAGAAGCATACAATTTTGTCCACAATGATGCAGAAATAAATGCAACTAAGATATAGCTGGTTGAACATTGACATCCTCTGAAGAAATTGTTTCACAATTAACTTATTGATCTCTAAAAGGACCATCAATACGCATCTGGATTAGTTTCAAGCAGTTATATCTCTCCTTAACCAGCCTACTGGAAAAATAATTTTGCAAAATTCAGTGAAAAAATTGTTTAACTAACACATCATCAGGTCATCTCCTGCAAAAGTGGCTAGACCAGCTCAGTTAATCCAACTCCAACATATCCATTAATCTACAGAAATCTTTATTTCAGAAGTAACATATATTCCTTTTATCCAAAATCATTGTCCTCCTCATTGTTTTTCCAAATGCATATGCATTTTTCATTGTTCAGAATTATTTCTCATCTATGTCCTACGCTCATAAACCAGTGATCTACAAGTGCTTTGTCCAATGGCCCATATCTTTCCGGGTAACTGTTCTTACCAAGACAAATCTGGAGCAAACTTCTCTGCAAGAATAGCAGCTTTCAGTGACAATTCTTCACGCATTGCAAAGTCTGCTGTGCTGAGATACTAAACATCAGAAAATGTCAGGCACAATAGTCATCTCATTACACTACAATTTCACACAATAAAATATGAATTTCATTCATGTAGTACAAGTAATCTACAAATTATTTTTACCTGCAATAGTTCTTCCACTATGTCTTTTGCATTTGAAACATCACACATACCATAAAGTAAATCAAGAGCACGACGCCGAATACTGTATGAGTAAACACAAGTCAACAAAAGTAAGTTTGGACCATAATAGTTTGACCAGAAACACAACATATAGCTGATCTAATCCCATAGTTTTATCCCATGCTTGACTCAAACTAGACAATTCTGACTCAAATTAACAGCTAAAATGAAGGAATATTTAATATGAAAGTGATCATAGCTTCAGAATGGGCAGAAGTAACATCCACCAATAGCAAATCAATGAGCAAGAAACTACACCTGGCATATGGATAAGGAAGAGAGAAGATGAAAGTATTATTAACTGTAATATACTTCAAATACCTGATGTCAGGATCTTTCAGTGAGGTTATTATCTGTGCTTGATGCCTTTTAATAATATCTTGGACATCTGTAACCATCAACATCCGAGTCATGTTTTCCTGCAGAAGTCCAACAGCACAAAATAAGTCAATCAGGCAGATATAAAGCAGTAATTACATTGAGAAATCAAATATTAACAAGTTACATTTACAGAAGTTTTTTTGAGTTACATCACTTAGGTTGGAAAAACGTCACAGAAAAAAAAAGTATTTACCCTGACTTACCAAGCCAAGATAACGGATATTTGGCTCACGGACTGCGATGAATTTTCCAAGGAGAGCGACGCACTGAGACATCATCTCTTTTTCAGCATCAAGATGCATCACCTGTAATTGAATGATTGAAGTACACCATAGACAAAACAGAGCTCATCAAAACGCCCAGAACTTAAATGGTTTGAGAATCCATGTGCGAAAACCAGACATAAAATGCAATCAACTAAATTTCTCATTTGTAAAGAAGATGAGTCCATGGCACAAACTACCTAAACTGAGAGAGAAACAAATCATGCTTTTCCATATTTTAGTATGTAGAGTTTTCAACTTCTCATGCATCTATGTGCCTGTGTGTGTGGGGTTTTCCCCTTTCGGAAGGATGGGAGAGAAAGGCACCAATCATCCAAATAACAAAAGAAAACTTCATAAGCACAAAAACTATGAAAGATGAAGATCAAAGAATTTTCATATATTTGAAAAGGTTTGTTTTCTTAAAAATTACTACATTAATAGGATTGCATGATGCTTATCTTCTTAAAAGTAAACAATCCATAGGTCTATAAAAATTCAAATTGTTAGTTGCCAAAAATTGTTGCACATTAGAAAAGGACTGGTGAGGAGAAAACGAAAGGACAACGAAACATAAATAGTGCACACATAAAAAATATATAAGTTCAACTAGACAACAGATTTCTTACAGTGACACCTTTTCATGGAAAGAGAACTTACAAGAGAAAGTGCCTCAAAGAGAACAGCATGAGATGCATTGTTCTTATTCACATTTTTAACAACATCAGTTCCCATTAATATCCGCTGCAGAACCTGAAAACATGAACTGAGATGTAATTAGAATCAGAAACACAATATATCATTAAGTTAAATTCATTGAGCATAGTCTAACCTCAAACAGTGATCTTCTTGTATTAGGATCTTCAATAGTTGGAAAGTACTGAAGAGCCCTCATTGTTTTAACCTGTGTCCAAATGGCAGAATCCATCAAGATACATAAGTTGTCAATGGTATCATCATCAATGAATTGCTAAACATGTCATTTGAGGAAATAAAGAAGTTACTACTAGAACAATAAGATCCAGATTTAATATGGCAATACATTTCTCCATGGTAAATTTTAAGAAATAGATAACAAACAAAAAATATACAGACCTGAAGCCAAGGTGTTGGGATACCATAATAAGTGTATTCTTGTGGAATATCCTGATTCCTGGCCAGTCGCTCTAATATCTTCACACATTTTGGAAGACAACTCCAATAAGCTTCATGGTTATTTGACACTAAAGCAACAAGAAGACTCATAGAAGATGTCAAAACACCAAGATCACGTTCATCCAAGAGTTGCGCCATGCAGTCCGCCCTAGAACATAAAGCAAAGGAGAAGTCAAATTTATACAGGTAAAGTTTGGAACATAATAGGCACAATGTAGAGATTAAACATACCAGCCATCTACATTTACAACATCAGGGTTTTTTCTAAACAACCGCAGTAGACATAATGCAGCCTTCTTTCTCACAAGAGGTCTGCAGCTACTAGAAATCTGAAATCCAGTAAAAGGAAAAATGGTGTCAAGATAATATTTTAGGTGGATGCCAGTTAAGCTAACAACGCTATGTCATATCTTACGATTAGCTTCTGAACATCTGGTGCTAATGATTCAGCAAATTCTCTCCCACCAATATTTCCAACCTACGAATTATGACATAAAAATTTTAGTGCACAGGGTTGAAGTCCCAATGTCCTAAATTCATAATTGTGTCACAATGTAATGTTTTGAATACAAAATTATGTTGTACAAACTCTAATGAAGCAATATGAATGAGAAAGGAAATGAGAGATGGGGCAAGCAAGCCTGCAAAGCACACCTAAACATGGAGACAAAGGGACAGACAGCAACCTACAAGGTTTCCAAGTGTTTTTTCCTAAATTCGTAATGATCATGCTAGATAATATGAATGTTTCCCGCATCACAGCTTCAAAATTTTAAATAAACAACTTTCAAGATTCACAAACAACCTGGGTAACTTTAGAAAACGCAAACAGTGACATTATATTTGATTATAACAGATCATAAGATGTTGATCAATATTCAACAAGTCATATTCTACCAATATAGTGGGCAAAAAAAATGTTCTAACAATACGGTGAGCAAAAAAAAAAAAAATCTATCAATACAGTGACCAAAACAATGATCTACCAATACCAGAGCATCCCAATTTATAATCAATAGGATCATCAAGGAAATGTCAAGATCAAGACCAGTCTACCAAATGTATCCATACTAATGATAAGTAGGTCTTTTGCTTCGGAGAAAAGAACAGCAGACAGCTAGCTTTTGCAATTTAAAACGTATAGTAAACATGATATCTGTAAAACCTAAAATATACCAGTTCATCTAGACATGTAAGAATAAAAAGAGACATCCATTGATGATTTTCTACAAAGAAATATCAGATTTTCAACCATTTTATAGGTGATAATTTTCCGTTTATTTCTAAGGGTGCTCTTTGGGAAGGTAGTGACTATAAGTAGAACTTTTGCACTACATTTCAAATAAGACAAGTAGTATCCTAAATCCAAGGAAGCAATTAAAACCAACAGTAGAACCCCAGTTAAACAGCGCACTACCAAGTTGATAACGATGATAATAATATGCAATTACACAAGTAAAACAGGATGACTGCCATACCATTGTCAAAGCCAAGCACTGAAAGGTTTCGTTTCGACCTATGATATCATTTCGCACAGTATTTATCGCCAATCTCAAAAAATCATGGTTCTCATTGAGCAAACATGATGTCACTATGTAGCCAACCTGCAGTAATTAGCAGCAAAGAGGTGAAGAATTGGAGCAGTTTGTCCTAATAAACTTGCTAAATACATCAGAACAAAATTACAAACTTAAGCATGGCATGAAAATTCAATTACTAAGCACCAAATGAGGGTTATGCTACATATCTCCAAATGATTAGCGGCTAATGATCTTGAATCAGGAGTTTTTCTTATTAGTTTCTTGAACCATAATACAGAATGAGGAGTTTTTCTTATTAGTTTCATAATGCTCAAACATATCACAGATAGCAATCTAATAATGATAATGATGGATGAAAAACTCTTTAAATAACTAGTTTTCATCATTCGATCAAGATAAATCACCATTGGTGTCATCGCCATTAGTAGCATTGTAGGAAGCCATAGAAGAGCAGATGATTAAATAAAACCCAAAAGAAGGTTACCTGCTTTTCTGGATACTTTGGTGCAGATATTAAAGAAACTGCTTCCATGTGACCGAAATCCACATCATAACCCAGCATATAAATATAAAGCATTTTCCAAACATATTTCTTCTTTTCGTAAGGAGACAAACCCTGATCAACCCAAAAAAAAAAAAAAAAATTCCTTGTATCAGTAATTGCTAATGAGTTTACTGGTGAATCCACAGAAGAAAAAATGTGAATGTAGAGCATGAACAGCTTCAATGTCTTAAAACCTAACATAAAGAGCATGACAACTCTACAAAGAGGATTGGTAATTTTATTTTTAGTAGGAAATTATATTTCTGCACTAGTTTTTATTATAGTTATGTTAATAAAAACAGCTTAAATAGGAGTCTTTCTAGGAGTCCTAGTTTAGGTGGGACTTTTTATGTTTCTTTGCCTATATAAGGCTATTACGTTATGCAATAAAGTAAGCAAGAAGTTATCACAAAAATTAGCTTAAAAGTAGAATAATTTAGTTCAATCTCGGCAAGCCTTGTCCTTGACAAGTGCTACTAGTTTTCATCATCAAAAATAGGTTTTGCGAGGAAGGGAACCAACATAAATAAGAGAAAAGATATTAACTTCCCAGAGAATTGTCCTTGGACCCGATCCTAGGCACAGGCACAAGCACAGGCACAGGCACAGGCACAAAACAATTTGGTATGAAAGCAGGAGTTCAAAGACGAAACAGGCCATTTAGCTACAGAGCAATCTTCGATAGATTGACAAATGGATCAAAGGATGCGGGCATTGGAGATGGGGTAGCAAGAATTAAAGGCTCAATATGCTGAGATTATCTGCATGCTTGCAAGGTTGGAAGGTGCAAAAGCAAGTAAGTATCAGGCACCATCACTGCCACCAGGGGAGGAGAGGACCGATAGGGGCAATCGCGCAGGAACAGTGCTTAAATGTACTAGGATAGAATTTCCAACATACGATGGCTCAATGGATCCGTTGGTTTGGCTTCACAGGTGTGAACAATTTTTCCTAAGCCAACGACCGGCGGAGGAGGAGAAGGTAAGATTGTCTGCCTTTCATTTAATTGGGGAGGCCCAATTGTGGTTCTTTCAACTTGAACAAGAAGAACCAAAGATGCATTGGTACTCTTTCAAAAGCCATTGCAATATGAGATTCGGCCTCACCTTAGCAACAACCCTGTAGGGGAATTGACAAACCTCAAATAGACAGGGAGCATAGAAGAATATCAACGCCAATTCCAAACACTATTGGCTTGAACCATAAGGCTTCCACAAGACCTACAAGTAAATCTATTCACGGCTGGGATGGTAGAAAGGTTGTGAATCGAGGTGGAGATGCAATATCCTATTAATCTTGGGGCTGCAATGAACTTAGCAAGAACATGCGAAAGAAAATTACAATGTATGCAAATGCAATACACCCAAGGGGTAAGAGGCAGTCGAAACACCACCCTATGGCCATCTTCGCAGCTGGACAGTAGTAGTAACAGCACCAGCACGAATGCAGCCACATCTTTAGGAAGTAAGGTAAACTCGGGGGCTAAAACAACAACCTCTAGTATAGCAAGTACTCCGCTCCCGATGGGATGACGCTTCACCAGAACAGAAATGACTGGAAGAAGAGAGAAGGGGTTGTGCTACAATTGTGACAAGATTTATTCGGTGGGGCACAAATGTAAGCAACTATTTTGGAATGAGCTAGCAAATTCTGAGGAAAAGGGGAGGAACTAGTGGAGAGAGAACTTGAGATATCTTTGCATACCATCACTAGCATAACCTGAGTTCGAGCTTGAGGGCAAGCTCAATGTTGAAGAGGAGAGTGATGATATGGATGCATTGTGGGAAGAACCTACAAGCCAGATAACAACTACCTGCAAAGAGGAGGGTTTTATTAGCAGTCTATTACAGGCATGTTTTAGTAGGAGTCTATTAGAGGAGTATTTTATTTTTAGTAGGAAACTATTATTTCTGCACTAGTTTATGATATAGTTATGTTAATAAACACAACTTAAATAGGAGTCTTTCTAAGAGTCCTAAAACAGCTTGAATAGGAGTCTTTCTAGGATTCCTAGTTTAGGTGGAACTTTTATGTTTCTTTGCCTATATAAGGCAATGATGTTATGCAATAAAGTAAGCAAGAAGTTATCATAAAAATTAGCTAGAATAATTTAGTCCAATCTTGGCAGGCCTTGTCCTTGACAATTGCTGCCAATTTTCATCATCAAAAATAGGTTTTGTGAAGAAGGGAACCAACGTAAAATAAGTGAAAAGATATTAACTTTCCTGAGAATCGTCCTTGGACGATCCCAAGCATGGACACATAACAACTAGCCAGTAGAACAACATTAACGGCATAAAGAAAAGAACAAACAGCTCTTCAGTATGAGCACACAGTTAACACCCTTTACGCCAAGTTTAGATTTAAGTAGATATGAAGAAAAAAAATTCCATAGACAACAGTGATAACTCATTCCAAAGATGTTCTTATTCATTAAATAAATCTAATAAAAAACAACCTAAAAAAGGATTTTTTCATTCAATTGCCTCAAACATTAAATCCTTTACATTTAATTTACATTAGAAATTATATGAAAATAAATTTTGATAAGTAAGCCACAGGAATAAACCTCTCTAAATGGGAGGGCTTTGGATCTTGAACTTGAATATTGAGGGAATTAAAATCATAATTCTATAGTTTAAAATTGCAGTAAATATGCATAGTATCTTGATAAAATCGAGTTATAGACAATTGCAATTCTTTTTCCCCAGAATTATAATTAGCATTTGTCAAAACTTACAATGTAATTATTCAAGTTAGATAAGCAAAGACAATCCTAATTTAGAGTGACATGCAAAGAACCCAAATTGAGAATATTGCTCCCAATTTTGAATTTTAATTCTGAAGAGCTGAAGACAATCTGCACTAATCCAGTTTAATCACGAAACTTTTGACATACAAAGAATGGATTCAAAAAGTAGGAGAATACATATTATCAGCAATGAACTTGCTTGGTAGTACTAAGAAAAACCCATGATTAGTTACTAAACCATTTGAGCAATATGATTAACCAATGTTAACCTTAACGTTATTATGGTCCTCATAGACATTGTCCTCAGCCTATTAGAGACATCCAATTGATTACACTTGCTTTAATTGCTAGAGGCTTAAAAGGTTAAATATATGGAGAATCGTAATCCAAACCTTACTGTGCCTACTCCCCTAAATCCTTTCAGAACTTAATAAAAATTTGACAGCTAGTAACACAAATATATAGACAAGAAAAATTTTGCACTTATTTTATTATTCAATAATCTGCTTTTCCATCACTTATTCATGAGCCCCTAATATTTAGTTTTTCGGCCACAAAAATGAATAATATCAGCCATCATAGATGCAACCAAAATGTCGGTTTTCAACACACCATATAGAAGCTGCTTGGTGTACCAAAATAGATGAATTCTTACTTACTATAGTCATAGCTGGTGGTCATCTCCAATCATTCTCCAAATAGGATAATTAGTAGTTAAAAAGTGTCCTCAGACTTGTTGAGGATCATTTATATTAAGTGTTTCTACATCCCAATTGCTTGTTGGAGCTTTGCTAAGACCAATAAAATGTAAAGGACACAAGCAAGTTAAACGTCCAATATGCCAACAACTCAATTCAAGAGCATGGCCACAATCTTCAACAACTGATCCAATATATTCCAATGTCTTGAAATCAATTACAGTACCAACACTCCAAGCCCAACATTAACTATGTATTCTTACCTGACAAGCAGATTATTAAAATTATATCAGCAAGAAACTAGCATTGTAGATTGCTTGAATTTTACAAGCATCATCAAGTCAAAGGTCCATAACCAGTTCATAGCAGAGTTAAAAGTTTAACACCAAAGAAGCCCAGGTATAACAGTTGAGAGATGATGGCAATAGGAGTACTGGCTTCAATGATGTTACCCCACAATATCTTGGAAAAGCCTTGTGTTGAAAAAAAAAAAATCTGTTCTCGCTTTGATTCTGACAGTTTAACATTTGTGCTAACAAGCAACAGATTGGCACAAGCCCTTGGTATCCGCAAACATTATTTCAGTAATTTTCAAATTTTGACCATGGTCTCATTAATTACACTAATCAGCTAGAAATGCCTTTTGGAGCTCCTCTCAATGGTATATTCTTTACTAACAACCAAACAATGGCAAGAATTTTCACTGGAACCCATCATTCGTATCCAATCAGCCCCATCAGGGAACGATTTTGGATGTTTAATGCCAAACCCCCCAGACAACAAGTCCGCGTGAAGGTAAAAGGAAACCAAGATAATATTGAAGATCAGACATCTATGTTCCTTGTGATCCATTCATGAGCAACTCCTCAAAAAGAGAGAGAGAGAGAGAGAGAGAGAATCGGCTAGCAGCTCATAAGATTTAAACGAGCTTTCATAAAGAGCTTAAACCCCTGTACTGCTCACTCGTACAACCTTTGTTGACCTAAATGGCAAATAAAATTCCTCCCAAAACTGCTCCAATCTCAAAATTATAGAGAACTCATTTGTATCTTAAGGCAATTCCTCAACAACTATAGCTTCATAATATCATTACATAGAACATACACTCAAAATTCCAAGTAGGCAAGCTCAGTCGAGTCAGCGAAACATTCTCTTCTTAAAATTGAATTGCAACAAAAAAAAAAATCGAAACGAAACGGTTTCAGTTGTTTCTGGAGATTTCAAGGAAAATTCAGGAACGAAAACGGTTATTATCCAAAGCAAAAACGCAAACAAAGAAGAGAAAAGAAACCCTAACCTTCTCGTTCTTGAAGCGAGTACGGACGTTACCCAGCTCTTTATCGACGCGGAGCCTCTCTTGCTCTTTGTTCTGGCAATTACGAACGTCGCTTATGAATACGGACAAACCTCTCATTCCCGAAAGCGCCATTTCCCTATCAGATCCAGCAAGAGAGAGGAACAGACTCTCTCTTTCTCAGCTCCACCAATCACAACCTCTTGCTAATAACTCCAAACAAGCACACAGATAATGAGATCTAATCAGATGAAAAAATTAACAGCGATCGCAGGGTCTGAAGATCTAAGACGGTAATTATGAGGAAAAAAACAGGAGATGGAAGATTTGGTTCTTCAGAGAGAGAGAGAGAGAGTGGCTGAGACCGTAAGAGGAATGGAATGGTCACGGTGGGCTTGAGTAGAAATTTTGCAAAAAGCCGTCGCGGCAGTGCGGGAGATGACTTTGAATTTGCATTTTTTAAGTCGCTTCCTTCCGTTTTTTCCCTTTCACATTCACTTTCACTGACTTTTCCAAGTCCTTCCTTACACCTCAAGTGTCAATTACTATTAACTCCTACTGTTAACTACTAATTAATTACCAGTTTAACAGAGTGTATCTATGTTTTGGGGACCCCAGTCTCCTTTCTCTTAACCATAATGTCCTTTGATCGTGTTTGTTATTGTTATTACTTTTTTTTTTTTTGAAAGGTAAAGGAAATATCCATTAATCATATAAATGAGATAAACAAGTGGGATAGATACCCAAACTTTCAAACGAAAAAAATTGGAAGACATTCGAGCAAATTCATGAGCTCCCACATCGCTTTGTTTGTAGTTAGTGCAAAAAGAAAATTTCCACATTTATGTGTTTCCTTGTGCGATTAATGCATGCATTTGGCAGCCCATTGATGTGATACGGTAACACAAAAGGCTGCTCTGACTCTGAAAGCGTTTGGCGCACCATCGCCTATTTAAGTTGCCGGTCGGTTAATAACGTCCGAGGCCGGATGTGTCAATTACAATAACTGAAAGGAAAGGAAAAGCGATGACAAATTTTGGTTTTTGCCAGTGTGTACTATTATAAACCCTCTTGATGGGATTATATATACTTTTTCCTAGAGGAGTTGATATTTGTTAGTTTTCGTTTTAAATAAGGAATAGAGGAAGGGCTGGGTTAGTACCAGCAAGAATCATATCATCCTCATTCAATGGGTCAACAAACTATTGCACACCACTCCATTTTGCCCAATCTACAAATTGCATTCCGCCATAAATATTGTTGGCAAATCTCACACCCACGGTGAATGCCATTGCAACCGGTGGGGCTCGCTTCGCCGCCGGTGATGACTCGACTAGTTGCTCCAACCCGTTGATAATTTGGTAGCGAGTGTTGGACGAAACAGCAAGGAAAACGCCTGATACAAACACAGAACGGGGTCACATATGCTGATAAATGGAAGGTAGTGAAAACACGATAAAACTCAATGAGAAGCCTTCTCATATAAACGTAGTTTGATGATCAAAATCATAAATGAAAAACGACAATCTTAGTATATTCTGTAAACCCTAAACCAGAACTGAATAGAAAATTGCAGACTGTGTGGTCAATGCAATAATTAGAGAGTTAAAGAATTATAGGAAAAGATACCTACCCCAAAGAGCAGCACTTTTAACAAGAGGTGGGACGGGAATATCTTCTTCAGATTTCTTTATATTCCTGATGATACAAAAATAACAGTAACCAACATCAAATGCAGAACTAAGAAGCTTATACTAAGAGGCGAAACAAGGATAAGAAAAGTACACAAATGACCAACTAAATAAGTTTACCACCACCTACCTGACAATGAATTATTCTGAATTCAAGAATCAATAATCTATCCTCAAAAGTGCAACCAAAGATTTCATCATTCAATTAGGAAATACATAGAAACATACCGTTTTGCAGTCATGATCAAATTAGCAATGCCTTGACCAATCAGTCCACATACGAATCCAACCGAACCATACAACACACCCTGCATTTAGAAAATGCAAAATTCAGAAATAGGAAACAGAAAGGTAGTAAAACTACCATGTCGGAATATACCATCATACTAAGTAAGGACTGCAGTTCAACGATTCCCTTAAAAGATAAAAACATTAGTTATTGCACATAGATTAGATATGTATTACCTTGTAGAAGTATGTAGCAACTCGCTGCCTCACAGTGAATTTACATCCTGGCCTTTCTGCTTCAAAGATACTGAAAAGGTAATAACCAGTAATGAGCAACGTAATAAATAACTGAAATTCTGGGTGATATTTGAAACTTTGTAAAGCCTTAAGACTGAAGTTGCAGTCATAATTCCTAAAGTCACCACAATCCCGGATAAAAGAAACAGGAAAATATGATGGCAAGCTTTCAAATATTACCTGGCAAAGAGGAGACACCAAAAGGAAAACAAACCAATGAAATCATATCTAAGATATTTCTGGTTCTAGAAAACTTGACTCACGAAGGATCATAATCATTTTTTGAATTAAACCTATTTGTGTTCAGAGTAATCTTTGTAGCATAATGCCAAATCTCTAGCAACCACAATCTGTTTGAGAAACATATTACATTTGAACTGTTGGGAAATTTTCACAACTTTAGCACAAAAAGGTATGAATTTCCTTACCAAGACAATCACTAATTAAACCTAACTTCATTCAACATAAAGCAGTTGACAGGAAAAAGAATGATAAATCAAATTATTTGCAAGCTCTAGCAATGTGGCTGAGACCTGCTAGGAAGAGCTGCACAAGCCTGGTGCAGACCTTCAAGCAAGCCTCTTGATCTTGGCACAGAGGGTTGTGTTTGCCCAATTCGGGCATAAGGGGCTAACATCCCTACCAAAGCAATGTCAACCACGATGCCAACCAAAAGATCAGCAGCATATAACTCAAACTCAGACCAGAAGTCCTTCCCTCTTTTCTGAACCTCAGCAAATGTTGCACAGCAAGAATCGATAATTATCTGTAGCATTCCATATTTAAATAAATAAGATTTTTGACAAATCAAGACACACTATTTACTTTAAAGTAAGCATTACCTCAGTTCCAACTTTAAAAAGAAAAGAAGGATCAGCCAGCATTCGATTACGCAGCAAACTGCAATATCTCATCAAAAACCCCAATGGCCAAACCGAACCCTGTAGTTATCCCAAACACATTATTCATACTAAAGTAGACCATCTTCAGGACACAAATAGTCGCATGAATTCCAGTAAACAAAGAACCTGCAAATCAAGGTAGCGAAGAAGGAACATCTTGCGAATACCAGTAGTCTTGGCGGCTTCCAGCATATCACTGGGAAGGTGAACACCTCGCCCTTCCGTCTCCCTTAAAACTTCCTCCAATCTCATTATTGGCCCAAACTCCTTCTCCTCCCAAGAGTCCCTGCCGTCATCAGAAGAAGCTCTATCATCGCCGCCGGCGCCGCCTCCGTTGCCACCTGAAAAGTCCTTACCACCGCCACCACCACTACCATCAGCAAGGGCGAATACCGGAGGCTCCTCCTCCGACAGGCCTTTCCGAGGCAGATCATCAGCCGGCGGCGGGACGGAGTCGAAATTGGAACATTTAAGAGTAAGAGTGGGAAGAGTGCGTATTTGGCTGTGACCAACTAATGGAAACTGGGAGAGGGTGGGTATGGGGTAGGCGTCGTCAGAGAAAGTGGTTGGGAGGGAAAGTTTAAGGCTTTGAGAACAAACTGACATTGTGCTTCTCGAACTTTTTATCTTTACTTGATGATGATGATGTGAAGAACAAGACAACTATAAAATATGTAAGTTCTTTCTATGGTGTCTTGTAATGTTGTTCTGTTGGAGAAAGAGGACCAACTAGGTTTTGTAACTATAACTAAAGCCTCTACGGGGTGAACTCAAAAGTCTCTCCACTTTCTTGGACTTTGAGTTGTTATTCGATGAGGTCGACACCAGCTGAATACGGAACTGAATGAGCTGGTGGAGTGTTTTGGTTGGCCAAGACACAGACTGTGTTGTATCCGACGAAAAAATGGAGAACGAAGACCAACGGTTTTTGCAGACGTCGCCTGAGAGATTCGAACTCTCGCGGGGAAACCCCATGTACTTAGCAGGCACACGCCTTAACCACTCGGCCAAAGCGACGACTGATGGCTATTTGCTTTCGTAACTCATCTTATATATGTCAAAGTCAAGTCAGGCGAGCCATACTTGTATCTTTAATTCAGTTTTCATTTTAACACTTCCTACTTAGCAATTCATTTGATGCCCCAAGTTTTGTGCTGAGTCCCAAGTCTTGAACATGTATCGTAGCTTTTCTGGGTTCCAAATCGACTTGATAGCTTAATATGCACGTTCCAGCAATTCAAACAAAGGTCTAACAAATGAGCAGTGGATTTTGTGATTTTGAAATGTTATATAATGAGTGAGATAACTGTACATCAATACATATATTCTTGAAGGGGAAGCAAAAGGAAATGAAAAGAGACAGCATATATGCTACAGTTTGCAAATCTTCCCTTTGTATGGGAGCTCCATTCTAAATCTGATGTTTTGCTTTCAACCCCAGATTCGGGATGGAGCGTAAGTGACTTGCAACTTATTCAAAGACTGCTATGATTTGTTACCACCACAACATTTTCAGGATACACGGATACACACCCTTTTCTGCCTTCTCTTAATGAAATGCTTAAGAAATCTAATTATAGAAAATTACTTCAATGTAATTTGGAAGAAGCTGCAATCGCGATTCCATTTAACTTGAGACCACTTTGCAACAAAAGATTGAAATTCAACTGCCTTTAGAAAAGTGCCAAATCCTTCTACCAACCATTCCTTGGTTTCCATTGTCTGAAAAACTCTCTTTTCTTATTGTTTTCACATGATAGCTATCCAAGGAATGAAAAACTTCTCCGATGCCAGGACTGTCGGGAAGAGCGTGCTTTCTCCACCGATGCCCTGGGAGTATGTCCAGTGCTGTTAACGACGTCAGGCTGGGCATCCAAAGAACCTGGAAGAAGATTGCATCCAATTTTCCTGCTAACCAAGTGAGGGGAACTAAGTGAGCTGTGTGATTTCGTGACCCTCTTCATTTCTTGCTTTATTTTAGTAACCTCTTCTTCTAGTTCCCCAACTCTAGACCTCATATTTTCCATATCAACCTTTAAAACCTGGTTTTCACGCACAACTGAAGCCCATCCATCTCTCTGCACAATCTGACCAGCCATGTCGGTTGGATCAGTCCCTGGACCTCCAGGTGCACTTTCAGTGTCCAAGACATGTAGACAGCTGGCAAGGGCAGTTCTCAGTTGCATCTGTTCAAAGAACAGGACTTGAAGAATGACTCGAATTGGTAGTCTTCCGTTCTGGGAAGCATGCACACAAGCATCAATGGAGAGCTTCTGGTAGTCAATGATGTTGCAAAGTTCTTCTTTCTCTTTCTCTGACAGCCATGGATGTGACTGCACAGTTCTATGAATAATTAGATATATTTAAGATCAAAGAAAAGCTTTCATTTAAGTAGAAGACCAAATAAATCAAACCTTGAAGTATATATCCAGTGCTCGGTATAAACCATCATGTAAGGATCTCGAAGAATCTGGAAGGGCCTCTGCAAGAGAACGTATCTTCTTAGGTTTCAAATTAACATCAGAAGCAACCTCTGCAATATAGTTATCGATCAATTTTGCAGCTTTTTGCAGGGGCTGAGAAGACGGTGAAGTTTCCAGATCAAAGGACAACGGAGAAAAAGATGCTAATCTTGACTCTGAACTTGTAAAGTGGCCAATGATCCTTTGCACACAGTCAGTATCATATAAAGCATTGGAATCAGAATAAGTAGGAATTAGAAGGCTGTCTAGGGTTGCCAATTCCAGCTGCATCCCTATTTTCCTCTCTAAAGAGTCCCTACATGTTTGATTGACATCCAATATCAGTGCTGTGCGGAGAAGCCCCAACAAAAATCGGCAAAAGGATTTACCCTTCTTTTCTGGAAGAAGTTTTTCAATTGTTTCGATTAAAACCCTTTGATCAACTGCAGCAGGTGTCAAGCTAAAACTGGCAACTGTTCTTGTTTTGCCACTTTGCCCACAATGCCACCGGGCTAGACCTGGTAGGTACTTCCTTGCATAATACATAATTGCACCAGCAAGACTCTCAGGTCTTATGCCTTTTGTTTTCATGGCGATGATTAATCTCTCAAACAAACCTACACTGAGGTATGAGATGTCTTCAAACCACCAGTCAGATTCTGTGCTTAGGATTCTTGCTCCTGTGTTTATTCCATTCCACAGGATGCTACCGCCAGGACTCTGTAAACTTCCATACATCATCATGGGCCATCCAAACAAATTAGGATCAGTGCACGCCATCGTAGACAAAGCATTCAAACATTTGTTTACTATTTGGAGCCTTTCAGCTCTTTGCATAATTGGGTCGGAACTTTGAAGAGCCAATATACAGTCTTTCCAGTTGCAAATTACATTCTTATGTAAGAAATTCTCTGATTTTGAGAGTAAATTCCCCTCTCCATATTCCTCTGTCATTTCAAGGTAGTCTGCTGCACAATACACTGCTACTATGTTTCTTGGGGTCAACTCCATCCGCATGCCATAGCAAAACTTTGCTGCTAGTAAGAAAGTGTCAGGACCACCAGGGAAATCATCGAGGCTTGCCGTTAAAGCCTTTTCAAGCGACTCTTCACATATGTGTGCTATCTTTCCACATTTTGCCACCAGTGGGAACTACATGGTGATCATATTTGATCAATGCTTAAACAAGGAAACTAGAAGACGAAACATCTATCATTTCTGTAAGAACTATTGCAGCCTAATAAATAATGGAGTCCAATGTTTCGGAAATAAATACAGACCAATTCCACTGGACAAATGCTAAACGCCTTGAACACTTGATTACATCAAATATTAATAAAAGAAATCAGCAAACTGAATGCAGACCATATATCTCAAAGACTGGTAATTCTGCGAGTGGAAGGACTTAGGCCACATACAAGACTAAAGGTCTAAAATCACATTTATAATGTAAAACAAATTTCTTAATAAATAATGGATTGCAATGTTTCAGAAATAAATAGAGACAAATTCCATAGGACAAATGCTAAATGCCTTGATTACATCAAATGTTAATAAAAGAAATCAGCAACTAAATGCAGACCATATATCTCAAAGACTGGTAATTCTGGAACTGGAAGGACATAAGCCACATACAAGACCACCTGTCTAAAATCATATTTAAAATGGAAAACAAACAAATATCATTCTTAAAGAGCTTTCTCTTCTTTAAGGGAAACAAAAAGGAAGAAAAGTTCATAAAATTTTGTCTTTTCTTTTTCAGCAATTAGATATCAAAAATGAGTCACCTGCTCGTTGCTGTATAACTCAGCAGTCATCAAGTTGAGACCAATCTGCAACAAATTCAATATAAACTCTCCCTAAATATGCACTAAATGTAGTAGCCAGAAAGACAATACGCATTATAGTAGTACATGAATATGGCAACCAAAAATCATAATACACACATGGAAAATGAAATTTGCCAAAATCAGCTACTGTCTTCCATTAGAAACTTTTATAACTAAAAATCTTATTCAATGTGCACATTCCTTGTCTATATAGATGCCAAAGAAAGTTCTCCTCAACATCTCTCTCTCTTTCAGGATTGCAGATCAGCCAGAGGTCAAGGAAAAGAATATTGAAAAACAAAAAGTTAATGGTTACAGGAGTCCGGAAACCCGCATAGCATAAGCAAAGCATATTTGGTTATATTCTACATTTATCTCACATCCCTTTAATTAATGCCTTCACATTGATCTACATTTCAGATATCTTACAAATTCAAACTGGAATGACTCATCAACCTATAAACTCAACTTCAAGAGTTTGAATGTTTTTGGCCTCTATGGCTGTTTTGACCACACGACAACTTGGATCACCAGATTAACTGAAGGATCTGAAATATCTGAAATTTGTCAAGTGAATTTGAAAACCAGATTCAGGATACATAAACCCAATGATAGTCTTTCATGGAGAGTCTCTAACAGGTTCTTCTTACAAGTAAAATTACCGTAACATGACCTTAGAAAAAGGCAAAGGCTGATGCCAAAAGTTACATCAATTTGCTGCATTCAACTTTTTCACCAAAATCGCATCTGTTTGAATCCATTTAATAGTAAACAATATTACTGTCATGTTTGAGTTATTATTCTCCCATATGAATATGGTAATTTTTGCCCCATCCTTTCCTTGGTGTATTTGGTCTTCTCTTACCATCCAACAAAATCATCACTCTGTCAAACTGTCCACATGAACTGATCACTTAGGTCACTAGCTGACATATATAGAAAGATAATCTGCTACTTTGAGGAAACACCAAGGCTAGAAAAATAGCCGAGTAAATAGCAGCTGAGATTAGAGGGCAACCAAAATTATAACATCACCAAGTTAACAGCAGGATCAGGCAAAGTAAATGCCCGAATTGATACATCACCATAAATAGATATCGGATGAAAAATATAATGTAAGTGCGCACTTGTGGACGCACATTAATATATACATGTGGATACATAACTTGAAGTCTGCAAAAGCAGGACACGTAAAGCAAAACAGTAGTCCTAGATCCGAAATTCTACACGTGGTTTACCATCAGCTTACCTTATGAAGATGGAAGTTGAAGTCATCCATGAGAATTGATATATCACTTGGCAACCCTGCATTGCAGAACCTACCAGACCCACCACATATCGAACTATCAGCGCCAATTCTCTCGAATTCCATAAAGAAAGCAAATTCAGTAATTAATGACTATCGTGGTCAACAACTGCCACTTTTTATTTGAGTCAGACAACTCATAATACGTACTGGCTCTGCGAATTTGCCAACAAAATGCGATAGATATGGCTCTAATAGTTCCACGACTGACAAACTACCATAGGGGAATTAGACTTAATTCACCACATCTTCATTCACATCCACCATCAATTAAAAAAAAAAAAAAGAGCCCATAAGATATTTAAGTTGTAAATGGATTTCTTAGATAAATACTTCACATACCAGTCATTGCCCTCTTTGCGAAACCCAGTAACTTTTCCTGCAGGGGCCATGATCAAGCAAGAAAAACGAAGAGAACCCCTTTTCCTAAAAGCTCAATGGGGCACATATAAAACGAATGCCCACAAAAGTTCATGACTTCTACATCACGGTTTTTAAAACGGTAGAAAGTATCAGCCAAAGAAAAGAGGCACAAAACATAGGTAGTCTTAACGAGTCAACTGTGACTGTGTGGGCAAGTAATTGAAGTGGGCCTCTTTTACAGCTAAGGAAAACAACACCAAAATGCAAGCGAGGGATGTAAGTAAAAGGGTGTGTGTGTCCATGAAAAAAGCCGAATTTGCATGCCCAGTGAAATCCCCAACAAGAAAGCCACCAACCACAAAGACAAGGGACCATATTACTCTCAATGGACCAAAAAAGAAAACAGATAAAAGAAAGCTGCTTAAAAGAACTACCAAAAAGGGAGTATCTCACTATGACCGTAACAGAGGCCGGAGATTATTAAAAGATTATAAAATAAAAGGCAAACCCAGTTCAGGACACAAAAGCTGGAAGGTGAAAGTGAAAAGCTTTGATGGATTGATAGTAAATAAAAGTGAACAAAGCACAAGATTTTGGGGCGATGGCCGGCTGGTGAACATAGTAGAAATAATTACGGAAGATTAAAGGTAAGAAGAGGGACAAAGAAGCATAGGTAATGATAAGAGTTAAGTGAAAAAGAACTTCCAAATTCAAGTTGTCTGACGCTTTTGTCGAACACTTGGCCTGCAATCATGCACGTTAACACTAAAAGCGCGCGTTTCGGACGAATGCAACTGTTCCGTTTTTTGGAGATAGCACAACACAACAGAACAGTCAATAATAAATGAAAAGGATTTGAAAAAAGAAAATGAAAAGGAGAGTTTGGAAGAAAGTAAATTGCAAGAGTCACCAAGATTGCTTCCCTTTGCATTAGATAGTCTCGTAATTGCAAGAGTCACCATGTCAAGCGTCTAACCTATTAAATTACTCCTTCTTTGTATTTATTTACCGTCTTCAGTTTTATCTCATACTGGCTAACTCCAAGCCATCGTTGAGTATGAGCAGGTAGCTATCAGTCAGCAGTGACGCCTCATTGTTTCCGTCAACCTTTTAATATACAGTCTCCATCCACGAAAGTTGGTCCACATTCTCGACTAATTACTTTGTCTCTCACTGAATACAGTAGACTTATTGCCTTAGTACGCAGAATTTCTGAAATTAAATCAGTAAAACGCACAATCTTATAGGTAAGGATTAGATAATCCTAAGACTTGGAAATTGGAATTCAGACTCGGTGAAGAAGAAAAGATACACAAGTTTCCTATCACACCGGTTCAAACATTTTTCTTATTTCGGTGTCACTTTCTCAAGGGAACGAAAAAGTATTCACATTTTGCAGAGGTCTAAATAAACATTAAAAAAAGAGAGAGCAGGTTGCTGTTCCAATCTATGCCATGCCCTACAAAGGACCCAGTTTAGTTAAAATTATATTGAAGGGTTGTCTCGGCCTCAGGAATTGTATTTGTCAGTTGAAATTGACATACGAAGATGGTTATCGATCAATTTAAGATACAGTAAAGTATTGTTGAGACGTAAGTTATAATAAACTAGCTTACACTCTCTGGATGGCTCCAACACTTTGCGAGTATAAAGAAGGTCTAGTCTTTGGTGTGGTGGTTCACCGAATAGAAGGATATGTTGTATGTATAGCATTTTCAGCCAAAAAAGGAAAACAAAGGTTAAAACTTAAAAGATTAAATGGACTTCTAATCTTTATGCTCATAATATCCTTAAAAATAAAGTAATTTTAATTTAATTTGAATTAAATAAATTTAAAAATTTTAAACGGATTATTATTATGTATAAACATATATATCCAAGTAAATATAAATGATATATTATAAATATCATTAAAAATTATGTTCAAGTGATTTTTAAAACAATATGATTTCACTTAAAGTTCAAGTAATTTAAAATTCTATTCAATAATTTAATCAAGTATATTCAATTAAAAATGTCTTTTTTAAGTCATTTAAATCACACACACATATATATATTTACATTACTTAAATTAAACTTTATCCACATTTTTTTACATATATTAGTTATCATTTTAGATAAATTGGACCCATATTGTTCTGTTTAATTAATCTTACATACTTAAACCAAATTATAATTCATCTTGGATTCCCTTTCAGAAAAAATTTCAATGGAGTGGTTGAGAAACTAAAGAAAACCAAAGCGTTACGGACTGATGAAGGCAATCATTTTGATCCACCCACCACGTTGACCGGACTATGAAAAAGTGAAATCAGACATTAACATAAAAATTAAAAAAATAAGAAATGTAATCTAAATATAATAAATGTATAAATATTACGAGCTGAACGGCGTTTGGGAATTTAGGGGGAAGATAATGGTTGAAACGTCGACCACTAAAAGTCATATTTTCATTGAGTATGTGATTTAACCAATAAAGAGGAGCAAGCAAAGGCTAGTCCGGTTCAAAGCAGATCGTTCAAAAGTGTTATCTGGCCGTCTGAAGACCAGATTCCAAGGCCTTATGATCCGACCCAAGAACCTAGGCTGCAAAAGCCATTAATCAAGTAAAAGTGATGGGGTAATCTGAATGAATTCTAGGACTTGGAAGTATCCAAAGGAAAAGTTATATAGCGAATTCAATCTGGTAAAACCAACGAATGATTTTAAAACAAGCCTAATGATATCATTAGCTTCTTTATCCACAAATCTGAATAGCAGAATCAGTCAATTACCTTCCTCCTTTGATATTAAATTGCTTCACCAAATCACCTCTCAACAACATAACTGAGAATGGGTTCTTTCTCCTAATAACTAGAATTGCATCATATCCGAATCTTATGTGAATTGATAGCATACCAAAGTTCAAAATACATTTAAAGTTCTTTGAAAGTACGATGGTATTCTATATGCTGTACATTGAAAAAAGAAATGGATTAGCTACGCTAAGCATCCTCCTTTTATCAAGCAAAGGCAAATGGAAAGAGAGAATGAGACGGAGAGGGAGAGGGAGAGAGAGAGGGAGAGAGCGCTAGACACACGACACATGCAAGCCTTCTGGGTACATCCGGGCACGCCATGTAACAAGAACAATATACTTAATAATAACAAATAAACCTCACTTGATGCTCCCATAGTATCTAAATTATTCCTTAACTTTAACACGGTAGCTCACCTGGATAAAAAGTTTTCGGACTGTTAAAGTGAAGCTAGAAGGTTTGATCTGCAACAACTAATGGTTTCAGCCTTCAAAGTGTAAGACAACAAGGGAATGTATCAATTCTAGAAATGCTCAGACTTACTCCCAACGAAAAGAAAGTATAAATATTAAACATTTATTCGTAAGTTTGAGTTCTAGTGTAGCCTTAGCTAAAATTTCCAATGTTGCATCAAGAAAACCGTGTTTCTTCTGTGAAATACTAAATTTTACCAGAAAATGCATGCTCAGAAAAGACTCTTCAGAAAATGAAGAGCGTACAAGCGTTGGATTAATGATTAAGAAACATAAAAGGCTAAGAAGGTCAACAAATCAAATACAACACATTTACCTGGGTTGAAAAAAAATGGAATGACAGCTTGACATATTACAGCAACAACATATACTTGCCAAAATAGATCCTACTATCTTCTCAAGATCATACTCCTTAGCTAGAGTGCACCATGGAACTACCCATAACCAAAGACAAAATTCATTGCGTACATAGAACTCAATTGGGATTTCCTGGAGAAGAATTGGAAGCACCTGTTTGCACAACCAGCCCAGCCAAAAACATCTCTTATCAAGTCACTGAATCACCAAACCCGCTCAGCTGGCCGTAGGCTTTGCCATAACCTTCTTAATGGCCTCAGCATATGTATTGTGTTGATACGTCAGGGTTGAGTCTAGCAGATCCCATAAGGATGTCTTGGGGTTCCAACCTGTCGCCAATACAACCAATAAATCAAGTTAACAAAAGGCTACAACAAAGGTATAAAAGATTGAAATATAGCCTATGGAAAAAGGCACGACCAAGCTGTCTATTGATGATGGTCATATCTGGGATTCTCTTGTCACTATCATCATATCCCTCCCCATAAAATTCTTTGGAGCTGATGTCAATTGTTGGTACTTCCAATGGAGCTTCTCCACTTACCTTTGAGTAGACCTGGTGACACATTTTAACCTCAGTATTTTCGGGATTGATTAAGAGAAACAATAAACATCTGATCACAATTTTCCTACCTCAGTCATCATTTCAGCAAGCTGCCTAACAGTAACTTCATTGTGAGGGTTGCCAACATTGAAAATCTGGCCATTGGCCCTGCCTGGATTTTCCTATAAAAAGTATACGGCTAAGCTACTCCATTATCTAGAGAATGTTTGGAAGCAGAGAGATAAGAATATTATAAAATACATACAATCATCAAGAGAACAGCTTCAATTGCATCTTTAATATAGACAAAAGTTCTCTGAGATTGACCACCATCCACGAGCTTGAGTGGCTCTCGTCTTAGTAGAGCCTGGAAGAAGGGAACTGAGAATCAGAACAAGAGCCAACAGGAGTATCACACTAAACACCAGCTATATACACCTGAAATCAAGTTAAAGGTAATTAAACTAACATTGCTAAAGCAGGCAAGAACCCTGGGTACACCCTCACTTGGACCATCAACACCGGGAATAAAATCCATCCTGGGTCCAATCCAGTTAAAAGGTCTCACAATGGTAAATTCTAATCCGTTTTCAGCACCCTCAGCTGTAATCAGTTCACCAACGAAGTTAGAATGCGTTATAAGTGTGTTTATAACAGCCCATCTATAGAAAAGATAATTACCATATATAAGCCTCTCAATCAATTGCTTTGCACAAGCATATGACCACCTTTGCTTTTCAATGGAGCCAAAAATGCAGGGAGAAGCATCTTCTTTCAGAATGTAGTACACTGGATCCTGTAATGACATAATACTTGAGAAAGGAAAAGTAACAATAAACAGTAATAGGAAGATTCATATTCAACAACAGCAAGTCACGATTAATCTCTTCTTAACATCCTCGAATTTCAGTTTGACTAATTGAAGCTAATTTGCAAAGTCAAAACTAGTTAAGAATGTTGATGCCCAACAAAGTGAGTCCCATGATGTGAGTCCCATGATGAAAGACCCAAGTGAAAAATCAACAAGGAAACATGCACAAGCAACTAAAATTCCTGAGTCTTCACTCAGAAAATTACCAACTTAAATATCCTTCATTAGATAAATCCATCATGCCTAAGCTATCAACAATAAATAGAAAATTATTTTATTGCTCAACAAAACATATAAATCTCTTCACCCAATAATTTTTTTCAAAATTTACAAAATCTGATCCAACTTACAATTTCACTATCACAAGTGCTACTGGTATGCAAATACAGTAAACCTAACAGGGATAACATAAAACCACAACCAATTGCAACAAATAGGAACAGTCTCAGATGTAGAACAGTTTTTCCAATTTTAAGCATCGAGTCTGATGATGCGATATCCTGAACTGCATACAGACAACATCCATCACAATAGCAAAATTTTACATAAACATCCAAATCAGTGTAGAATTTGGTCATATTGAAGAGCATGGATGAGGAGGAAAGGCAACATTGTTGACTACTGTCAAAATCTCCAGAAGTTTTGTAAATCCAAAATTTCGTGCATGCAGGAAAAATGTGGTGATACGGTTCATATTATGAGGAACACCTCTCCAACAACAAATTCTAAAAAGAACTGTGCAGTCATTCAAACAAATTATGATGCATGTAACCAAAATACCGCAAAAAAGCAAATTTAATTAACTAATAGGCATAAACCAACAAAAGAAACATTATTTAGGAAAGGCCTTCCAGAGACAATTTGCTTGAACTGGAAAGTACAGATACAAGATGCTGCAAAAGCAGAGAATTTTGTCTAGAAAAAGATATCATCGTGTTATTGCACTAAATGGTTGTGATGAAAATGCATTCCAATACACCTAATATAGTTCTCAATAAATCTTGAGGAATCAACCATAATATTTTTATTCCCACTAAGTAAAGAGCACCAGATCTTGTCATCAAGAGACCACTACTAAACTAAACCGCAAATTACATAGACAACAATTAAAAAGAAGAAAGAGGATGATCATAGACAACAATTAAAAAGAAGAAAGAGAATGATCATAGACAACAATGATGCCGAAGATTTACCTGACGTAGAGGGCTATCTTTAGGAAGAAAGCTCCCTATCGTTTTCCCATACACTTCACAAGTCGAGAAGTGAATGAGACGTTTGTTATTCTCCGAACAGTACTTTACCTGATTATAACAAATCACATAAACTCAACATCAAATCACATGCATCAACTTCCAAACAACCATCAAATCGTGTCAAACTCAACTAAAATTGACGTGAACACAACAGGATCAAAATCATCAATGAAAGCGACACACATTGGAAGAGCAAAACAAACAGGTAAAACTATAAGTGCAAACGTACCACAGGAAGCGCATCGATGAAGTTGCTGTAAATCGTGTCCAACGGACGCGTGTTGTAATCCGCCGGAGTACAAATAGCCGCCAGATTAATGGTCTAAAAACAGAATTCCACCACATTACCTCCAGAAACAATAAGGAAGCCATAAGCAAGAGAGAAAGATACAGAAAAAGATTGAGTGGCGGAGGAGAATTTACTAGATCCGCCATCTTGATGAGGCCTTCGAGGCGAGAGTCGTGTTTGATATTGATGCGGTGGAACTGAATCCGGTCGCCCCAAGACAAAGATTCACCTTCTAGAAGGTGCCTGATCTTGTCGTTGTAAACATCTAGGGCCAGGATCTTGTGTGCAGTCTCGCTCAAGATCTTCTCGCAGAGGTGAGAGCCAATGAAGCCTCCGGCACCGATCATACATATGGTCATGGGCTTTATCGGCCTTCCATCCAGATCCAACCTAACCACAGTCGCCATCGTTATCGTCTCAAATTCAACACCCTCTGTTTCTCTTTATCCTCTCTCTCTCTCTGTCACTACACAGTAACGAGAAATCTGCTATTAACCCCTCTATTACGCGCGTGTATACGTGCAGTGAATGAGGCCGAGTGGCGGTGGTAACAGTGGTGGCAGGGGCTAAAATGCGCGGGGGATGCGATATGAGGGAAAGAGAGATTTTCGGAATTTTGTGGGAAATGAGGCTTGGGCGCAGTAAGCATTTAGAGGAGAGACATGAGGCCTACATTCGTTTGTGGTTTTGCCTTGACCCCACCCACAGACGTTGACACGTGAATGATACTCGTCTTCTTCTGGAGATTTTTCGATGGATCACAAATATTGGTGAATATGTTCGGTTTTGATTTTGTTTTTGTTATAGTTTAGATTTAAGCGTTACTGTAAAAGGTAATTAAAGGGGAGAAGGAAGGATAGCTCTGATGCATTTTTAATTTAGTAATCAGGAATCTGCTGCGATTGCATAATATTAGCAGTCAGCATACTTGGTGTAGATTACGATTTTATATCATAATCTTCGATTGAGTGATAAGATTATGATCCGTCTTCCGCTAGTTGACAGATCAGAACAAAATGGTCCGTGTGCGTACATTACTTATCACAACCATATCTTATAAATTTATGAAGGTTTCAACCTTATAAATAATTATCTCATAATCACTAATAAATTTGTTCTTTATATACTTATTAAGGCTTTAATTATGACAGATGGAAAATTTACTTTTATCTATACTAAACAACAATGATTAAAATGATCAATCAATTCAGATTTTGAACCGTCAAAATTTTCAGTTTAATTTTTAACTTTTTAGTTCGATTTAATTTAATATCTTTTATTATTAAAAATTGATCAATTTATTAATTAATCGATCAATTTTATAAATTAATAAGTTTTTATAAACTAACAAATCAATTAATTTTCATTTAATAATCTATTTTTTAATTAAACTTAAAAATTTTTATATTAAAAATAATCTCCTACAATCATACTTCAAATTCTTTAATTTTATTTAATTTTTAACTGATTTTATAATTATTTAATATTTTAATATTAAAAAATAATGCCAAATGATAGAAATTTATGTTGTTTATGGGAAAAAGAAAATTAAACCGTCAAGGGTCCTGAGTAAATTAAAGTACCATAGATTTAGACAAAGGTTAGAGAACAGAGAGCTTGATGTTTAACCAGCCAAGCAAAACTTGAAATAGAGTTGTACGGGACTGGCTGATCATATTTTCAATTACTAGCTTAACTGCTTAATTAGAGGACCTTGTTTAATACGTTCGAGATTTATATCCACAGTCCACAGAACGTGAATAAAAGCGGGTGAAAGTTGAGCATGTGAAAATTAGTTCAGCCATGAGGCGGTTATGTGAATTAAGTCTGGCAAGATTGTCTTGTGAGTGTGACCTCTCCTTCTATCTCACGACTCACATGTCTCCTCTTACCTCTTCTTTCGTTTTTATTTTTTCCTCTATTATCCATAAAAGAAAGAATTAGAGAATTCCAATGTCTCTCCCCCACGACACTTCGGCCCCGCGTCGTCTCTACTCTCCAGTCCCAGAGGAATCTCGTCCTGCTTACGTGTCAGTGCGTCAGCTTCTTCCTTCTATCTTTGGCGTTCTATCAGTTTCTGTTCACCACCTTTTCCATGGTTGAAGCTTGTAAATAGTCCGCTACTTCTCTAAAATCATTCTCTGCCCAGCATCCCTCTCTCGTCCATAGTATGTTTTCTCTAACGATTAAACCGATCTGCCTGTAAAGCTATTTTAGTCAATTGGTTAATTTTTCAGGAAATTTGCCTGTAGAAGGATGAGAAGATTGAGGTAGCTGCTACTTCTTAGTAAAGCAACACATTGATTGTCAGTTTTTTTGTAGTTCACAAAAATTGAGGTGTCTGATATCTCTGGGATCCACTTGCCTCAGGATTCTATTGAGGTAGATTCTATTACTCGGGCCCCTACCCCTAATGGGTACTTCTCCATGATTTCATTGAGGTAGATTCTATTACTTGGGCCCTTATCCCTAATGGGTACTTCTCCACTGCTTTTGCTTTCGCTTTCATTGAAGGCCCATTCACAACCAGGGCTAGTATCCATTGGAATCTTATTTGAAAATGGCCGGACCCCCACCATATTCGAGCTTTTCTCTGGCTTATGGTGAATCAAAAGCTTCTGATCAGTCACCAACATTTGGTCCGACATCTCACCCTGGATAGTGGATACCACTTTTGTAGGCTGGAACAGACCACAGTGCACGCTCTTCGAGATTATCACCAAGTGTAACTTTTTGGCGCAGATTTCCCAGTTCAGTTATCGGCACGGAGTTCTTTCTACACGATATGGACCATTGGGTTCATTCTAACCTTGTGCATCAAGCTCAAGTGCGGCAAATCCATTGGCACATTATCTTTGGTGTTGCTTCCTGGTTTTTGTAGCGCTGGCATAATCAAAGCATTTTTAAAGACGATTTCGAGTGGCCAGCGAATGGTACGTGGGCGGTTATGAACCATGCCAAGTGGCTAGTCCAAGCTCGAATCATGGAAAGTTGTGTTGTTAGCAACCAGGGCCTCCCGTTCGGCACTAGAAAGGATTGGATCAAACCGACCGAGGGGTGAATTAAACTGAATACGGACAGGATGGTCCATCTTCCGACTATCATAGCTGCTGCGGGAGCACTTATCAGGACAGTCATGGGAATTGGTGTGGGGGTTTCCTTCACAATATTGCCGAGCCTCGTCGACAACCGCTGAACTCTAGGGCGTCCAATCCGGTCTCCAGCTGACCCGAACGCCGGGATTTCGACGAGTGATCGTCGAAGTCAATTCTTTAGAGGTGATCAATATCCTTTCCTCTTCATTTATTCCTCTGACTGAGTATTCTTTTTTGGTGACAGGTATTCATGAATATCTACACCGAGCATGGGAGGTTACGGTCCAGCATGTGTATCTTGAAGGGAACCAGTGTGCAGATAGTCTGGCTTCCTTAGCAGCTCTCTCCCCCCCGGGCCTTCGGATTCTTCAGGAGCCACCTCTTCTGATCCAGTTACCTATTTATCGGGATCAGCATGGATTTTTGTATCGCAGATCTCTGCGTTAGTTAGAATATCTTTCGCGTTCTTCTTCCCTTGTAATTAAAAAAAAAAAAGAGAGGTGTAGTTTCGTCCTCTTGCTTCGATACTAATGTAATTGTTTTGTTGTGATCCCTTACTGATTTCCACCATCGGTCGAGGCTAAATGCCCTATTGGTAACGAGTATTCCACTATCAATATTTCGATAAGATGCCAGCACAAAATTTATTACTTAGACTAGCTGCATTGTTATGTTATGACACATAAGAGCATTAAAGAATACTTCAAATGTTGCTTACCACTTTTCCATCACTTCCTCTACTGGTCTTCCTTTCTTTTACCTATTCATTTATCATCTTTCTTCCAGATGAATGATGCTTATCCATTATGAGACTATCACTCTGTTTGATCTGTGCAAGTTGTACTTAATTATTAAAAGGGGAAGTTGTAATAATGAGTTTTACAAGTATTGAAAAATGCTAACAAGTTATTTATTTATTGCTCATTGTTGATGTGTATTTGTGTTTGTGTGAAAACATAATAGGATTTGAAATGGATATAAACATTATGTTGTATGTTGGACGTGATGGTTAAGTGTCCTACGCTGAAATGGTAAAACGTGAAGAGGAGCGGTATCTTATCCATCCAATTAATTATTCATGTAAATATGTTTTTGTCATTAAGGCTTTAGTTACTTTACATGTTTAAACTAGTATATGAAATGGCAGAGCATAAAGAGAAGTGATTCTTTTACATGTCATTAATTACTAAATATACAAAACACTCTGATTTCACACCTGGTAGTGAAGAGAATGAAATACGTCTTATAAGGGTATGAATACCTCTTCTTCATAGACACATTTTCTAAATGTGGAAAGAGCAAAATCATAAGGATCTTGCCCCGAAGGGTAATCTAAAGCGGACAATATCTATCAGCAGATGGTCTGGGTTGTTACAAATAATATCAGAGCCGATTTCCTACCTGTTGTGCCAGCAAGAATGCTGGGCCTTAAGGGGTGGATATTGTGAGATTTCATATCGGTTGAAGAGGAGAACGAAATATGTTTTATAAAAGTATAGATACCTCTCCCCCTCATACGCATTTTTCTAGAGGTGGGAAGAGTAAAATCGTGAGAGCCTTGGCCCGATGGACAACTCAAAACGAACAATAAGGGGGTAAATTATGAGATTCCACATCAGATGGAGAGGGAAACGAAGTACATTTTATAAAGGTATAAATATTTCTCCCCATAGACGTGTTTTCTCAGAGATGGGAAGAGCAAAACCATAAGGGTCTTAACCTGAGGGACAATTCAAAATGGACAATATCTGTGAGCGGGTGGCATGAGCTATTACACACTCTTTGTGAGGAAGATAGCATGTATCTAACTTATGCTGTTCGGCTCCACAAACGGGTCATTTGGCCTCTATTGCTTAAAATTTGCACTAATTTATATTGTTTAGTTGAAAACTAATGATATAAGTATTTGTTTGGAAAATGTTGGTAAATTTTGAATTTCGTTATAGTGGGGTGTTGGAAAAACATAACAACAATATATATGTCGCATAAGATTAAAGGAAAAAGGATATGGGTGTTGACGAACTTAGCATGCTAGTTCTAAAAGGAGTGTGAGAAGATAAAAGACATAAAGTAATATCTATATTTTACAAATTTCTCAGTAAGTTGACAAGAAGCTTATAAGAGTTAAGCTTGCACGATGATAAGGACATGTTAGCAATGCTCAATTGTATGGAAGAATTGAATTATTGAAGTTTACTATGAGCATAGTTATGAGTATCCTACAACGGATATGGAAGAATCTGATTCTGATATTGGAAATGACTTTGAAACTAATACACAAGAGAATATAAGTATAAATGATGGTGTGTTGCTCCAAGTTCAAGAGACATAAGATGATGAAGATTTAATTGTTACATAGATGAGTGAATCTAAAGATGATTCAATTGAAGACGAGTTATTTGTAATTGATTATGAAAATTATGTTAATATGAGAACAACTAAGAAAAGAAGTGCATCAAGACTATACACAAAGGGTTTAAATGTGACAATATTGTGGATGAGGTTGAAATTGGTGGAAAGGATTGGAATGAATGGTGATTATCATAAAAATACACAAAGACAAGAAAGAAGTTCACTTGGTTAGTGTAGTGAATATGAGGATAATGATGTTGAAATTCTATCACTAGTTTTACAGTGATGGTGGTTGTTACAAGGCATCTGTTGCGCGAAGAGGAAATATAACAATGATAACAACATTTTAGTGGAAGTATTGTTGATATGTGGAGTTTTGGGAGGTCAAAAAATATGCAACATTATACCTAACTAATAATGATGTTATTTTCAAAAGATCTTTATAAAAAAATAACTAAATAAATAATAAACAAATATAAAATCAAAATCAAAATATAATAAAAGATACATATTAAAATAATAAAGTAATAAAAATGTATATAAGATGATAATAATAATTAAAGTAAATAAATATGTATAAATAAAATATAAAATAAATAATACAATAACTATAAAACAAGGTAAAGAATAAAAATAAAAAATAAAAATGAAAGAAGACAAATAAATAAAGAGTGAATGGTATTTTCTGAAAGTGTCAATCAAAAGAGTGATTTATTTTTGTACTGAAAGTAAAAGCCTAGCAAGTAAGGAATGAAACAATCATGGAAGATAATGAATCTCCAAAGTTCTGACCTTGTAAACTTCATTGAACCCTCCTTTACCAAGAAGATTTAGAAGGGCATATTGATGATTCAAAATTTGGAATATGTTAAAACAAGAACCACCTTCATCTTGTATTCGCTTCATTTTTCGTATAAGTCACTTCTTGTCTAGTTCATAGCGATCTCTTTCACACAATACATTGTCTTTAATCCAAAAGTAGATAGGAAGGATTTTAAGTTTGAAATTGGTATAAAGTTTAAGAATAAGATGTAGTTGAGGGAAAGTAACAAGGAACTACGTAATTACTAATAAATATGATATTTTAATGGTGAGATCTAGTGTAAGAATGGAGGTTGTTTATGAGCCATAATGTCCATTTTGAATATATGCTGGTTAGATTGAAAATGAATATATATATATTAAAAAAGTATAATTGCATGAAAGCGCAAAAAAAAAAATGCAAACCAACATGAAATGGATAGCAAATGAATTTTTACACAAGTTTAGGAGAAACCTGAATTAGTTAATTTTTTAGATGACAGTGAATCAAATGCACATTAAACTATTTATTAATGAATTTGAACATTATGTTTGTTATGGTTTGACTGAGAATTTGGACAGCTAAATTATGGTTTGATTAACAATTTGGACATGCATTAGTTATGACAAGCTTGACAATTTGGACATTGGCATTAGTTATGCTTTAGCTGTGATTGTTTTTTCAAACGTGTATTTGTATAGTTGTATGTATGACCTTAAATAAAAGTTACAATCTATTTGGTGAGTTTAAGGGACCACGCTATATTGGATACTAGTACAGTAATTGTTAGTTACTGTTATGATAAAATGCCCTCGGATCGGATACCGGTAGAATTTAATAGCCCAAAATAGTAGTAACGAAAATAAAGATAGGAAAAATAAATAGGACAGGACACAAAGATTTACGTGGTTCGGTCAATGTGACCTACGTCTACGGCCGGAGGGTG
>JANZLD010000008.1:9486520-9498364 GCA_026413575.1 Erythroxylum carthagenense | reverse complement strand
GTTTCAAATAAAGCCGATTCTCCACCGTCTTCTTCATGTACATAGCTTTCAATTTGTCCCACATACCTTTAGCTGTGTTTTCACCTGCAACCTCCTGCAAAATCTCATCGGAGAGATTCAATATGATGGCTGATCTAGCCTTTTTATCTAGATCCGTGAATATGTTTGACGCCATATCTGCTGACTTTTTCTCCATTCCATCAAATGCAACTTCACATTCATCTTGTATTAAAATGGCTTTCATTTTGAGCTGCCACATACCGAAGTTAATGCTCCGGTCAAACTTTTCAATAGAGGTCTTCGTTATCGTCATGATGGCCAAAAATTGATATTTGGACTATTTTTCTTTAGGTGGGCCCCACACAAGAAACCAGAACAGCGGGCTCCACAAAAGCACTGATGTGGGTCCCACAAGTAAAGTCGGGATGTGGGCCTCACAAGCAAAGCTGAACTCCGTTTACAAAACTGAGGCAGTGGGCTCCGCAAGATAAATCCGAGACAGTGGGCCCCACGAGATAAAACCGAGGCAGTGAGCTCCGCAAGATAAATCCGAGGCAGTGAGCTCCACGAGATAAAACAGAGGCAGTAAGCCCCGTTTAGACTCACAATAAAAAATCTAAGTTACTTTCTGATGTAGAGGGTCCACCTTAGTGGCAACCACAAAGCATACGGTAAGTTAGATCGAAAAGAGAAGCTCTGATACCATTTTGTTATGATAAAATGCCCTCGGATCGGATACCGGTAGAATTTAATAGCTCAAAATAGTAGTAACGAAAATAAAGATAGGAAAAATAAATGGGACAGGACACAAAGATTTACGTGGTTCGGTCAATGTGACCTACGTCCACGATCGGAGGGTGAGCAATTTTATTAATATGTGGAGAATGGTACAAAAGCTGGAACAAAAGGCTCAGAAGTATACAAAGAGGATAGAGGATTTCAGGAAAGAAAAAAATCTTTTTCCTCTAAACCTGCCACCTTATTTATAGCTGATGTCCTGGAGAATCGTCATCCAAAATCTTCAAAGGCTGCAGCCTTAATTGTTGAATTAATGAAATCGCCAACCATGTTCGTTGCATGCCACCAACCATGTTGTTATTGTTGAATTTAATGGCAACCTTCTTTGACTTGTGAACAGCCACCAATTAAACATGCAATCAATTAATGGCAGCCTTCTTTGACATTTGAGGACCCAAGTCACATGCATGCAACAGTTACCAATTGGAAGAAATAGTTTTTAAGGGATTTGGGCTAGGATTTAGAAAATTATGTTATCACTGCATTATAGCATATTCCTGAACCCTACATAATCTTAAACTATTGAAGATTAAGATTAGTTCAAAGCTGGTGGGTATGGTGCAGTGATCGGTACATTTTGGAATTGTGTCAATTGGCGAATGAGATATATAAAATGTTGTTCATACACTGCTGCTTCATCTGCATTTTCAAGGATACGCAACGCAATTGATAAGTGTAGTTAGCACCTTTCTTATATATGCAATACGATCTATACAAGGACACGAAGGAACTTATTTCAGTTCATATGCATTAGATTATGCTACTTTTTGTTAATAAATATAAGTAGGGATGTCAACGGTAGGCTAGAGTTGACCGCCTCGATCTATTTTTACTTTTTTTAAAAAAATTATAAAATAACATTGCTTTTGTCTTTCCGATTGGGCCATAGGCTAACCCGTGCTCAACTCGTGACTCGGTCTGGTTGAATTAATTTAACCCATAATTCGATCAATTCGAATTAAAATCAAGTTGAGTTGGACTAAAATTAACATCCCTAATATAATAAGTCCCAAATATGCTAATTACAACATTTTACATATGCCATGAGCTGGCCGACTTAATAAATGTGTTCAACTATTTCTCATATTATATGTTTTTAGTGAAGGTTGTTTACTTAAACTTTTGATTGATAAAGGGTCTTTTTATGAAATTTAGAATGAAAAAGATGTTAATGTGTTTGGGAAAGATAATACCGTTTGTAATAGTAATGACATAAAGGGCACGAAAGAAATTTCAATGTGTTTAATAAAAGGACGTAGTGTTGTAATATGATTGGTAATTATATAATAAGCCAAAGTTTTTTAGTTACTACGGAAAAAACTGTTGTTTCATAACTCTTAACTGATAGTTATAACATTGCACCAATGGGACATATTGTCATAATTTATATAAAAATTAAGGTAATGTAACTCTAGAAAACTATTAGATATAGCAATACCGAATCTTATAGGCAAGACTCTTCTCTGATTAATTTTTTATAATAACAAACCTTCAACTTATGTAATAATACTAAATACGTACAAAACAGCTACAAATTGAATGTTAATTAAAATTTTATATAATATTGATAACGATAAAATTATAATTAAAATATTTACTTTTGTATTAATGCATTAATACAAATGATGACCAATATTAGCCTTATCATTTAATGTCGATAATTTTGTCATCTCATCACAATAATAGCAATCGATATAGAAAATTTAAAATATACATATAAATCACAATATAAACTAAAATGAAATATAATTAATATACCACATCTAATAAAAATTAATATTATTTTACTGTTAAACATAATTCTAAATAACATTATTCAATGTGTTAGCGATACCTTTACACTCTTCCTATATCACGTATATATTAGGTGCACATGAGCAAAGAAAGTTAAATATATTTTATTTCTATCCAAATTTGTTTTAATCATATTACAATGGTATCATATACAAATAATATATTATACCGCTTTCATATTTTCTGACGCAACAAGGAACGCTGCAATGGATGACCGCTATATCTAGTGCACATGTTGAGATCAAGCCACGATGTGCACCTAACATTTTGCTTTCATAAAAACATCATGCCTTAATCACAATTTTGAGCACCTTTGCAACAAAGACGAACTATGTGTGGTAAATAAAGAAAATGGATAGTTGATATCTCCAGTACTATAAATGTCAAATGTACCAATCTTTGTTGACCAGCCTTAAGTCACTCTGTATAGACCAACCCTATCAGCATAGCAAACTACAAAGTTTTGCAAACTTATGGTCATTAACATTGTTTTGCTATCATAGCGTTCCTTGCAAACATGAACTTTATCATGGTTATGCTCACTGTGTAAAATCAGCGCGCGTGTTGTGCCCTCATCCGGGTACATTTTAAGGAGAGAGTATAAATCAGCACGCGTGTTATTCATAAAAGCCTTTTGTTTGTAATTACGTCTACACAGAAATCCCATACCGAATTTGCACCCACAAGAAAATATCAACTTTTTCAGCCGCACTCAAGCGCGTATGGAAAACAAGAAAATATCTTATAAAATCCTGTTCTGTGAATCGTGGTATGGATGGAGATGTTTCTAATCGCCGTCACTGTCTGTCCTGTTCACCGTCAAAACGCATGATTTACATTTGCCTTTTATAGTGATTTTTTTTTGGCCAATTGTGCAAATTAAACCTGAAAATTTTCCTCCCAATACAACTTTAATATTAACATTTTAATATTTTTAAAACAATCAAAATAGATTCTTTATTATAAAACATTAATATTTAAATTACACTTTTCACCGAAATAGTTTTGTTAAGCTTCTTGAGTTTAGTTTGAGTTAATTAAATTTATTTAATATGCTAATTTAATTGTATCAATCCAATTTTAGGTCATTAAGTAAATAACCATAGCAATGAAATATAACTTTTACTCTGAAAAAAATCAGTTGATATTAAATGAACTTTAGGTCAAAGTTATGAATAACGTATTGTTACTGGTGCCAAATTTGACCTTGGTATAGTATTGTAATAATACCGATCAATATTAAGTATTGTTTGGAAAAGTTTTTAAATTTTATAAAATAGTTCCAAATTTTTTTAAATCACAAAATAGTCTCTCAATATATATTATTGTATAATTTATAATTGTAAATCAACTATTTTTTCAAAAGTCATAATAATAAAAATTTAAAATAACAACAATTTATTTATATTTATTAATATTACTTTTCACATATTTCACATATAAATATACCACAATTAATATGAAAAAGATTATTTAATCAGTATGCAAATATAAAATTAATGACAATACAAAGTATTTAAAATATTACAATTTCATCATATTATAAATAATAATTACATCAAATAAAAATAATAATAAATATTCATGATTATCTAACTGTTAGAATTTACAATAAGAGTTCATGTCAAAAAAATAACCAAATAGAAGTAAACTTGAAATAAAAACATTTGCAATTATTTTTTATTGCATATATATAATTTAACATATATATCAAATATAAGTGAAATTAAAATAAGAGGAAAAATAAAAACCTAAAACTTCATTCAATCAAATACCTGCTCAAATTTACATTGACCTCAATTCTCATTTAGTACAAGATTTTCATCATTAAAAAAAGTCTCATCATCGTTATTTCAATTCATTGTCCCGAATAATATATCAATACTTTTTCATCCAAAATTATTTTCCAAATTACTCTCATTTATCAAATATAATTCTTTAGAATTCATTCACATGTTATTTGTTCCTTTTAAAAATAACTTTTAAAAATAGTCATTTTACCGAATTATTAAAAATTTTCAGTAGAACTTTATCTTTTTATCATATAAGTGATAGTAAAATTTGAAAATTTTAATATTTATTATGTTATTAGAACGTTAGGAGCTGTTGGTTTGAATAAAAGTCATATACGGTGGCACCAGGTATGTTACGGTACTCACATCATTGAGTAAGAGAGTTTACATAAGAACAAAACTATCGTACACTATCTTTTACTTTTAAAAATAAGTTCTTTATAAAATCAGGCATTTTATCAAATTATTTAAAATTTTCAATCTATCTTCATCTTTTTATCACAATTCTTTTTCAATCGTGATAGTATATTTTGATATTTTAATATTTATTTTGCCATTAGAATG
This sequence comes from Erythroxylum carthagenense, assembly GCA_026413575.1. Classification (NCBI taxonomy): domain Eukaryota; kingdom Viridiplantae; phylum Streptophyta; class Magnoliopsida; order Malpighiales; family Erythroxylaceae; genus Erythroxylum; species Erythroxylum carthagenense. Next base: position 9,493,415 of record JANZLD010000008.1, on the reverse strand, counting down.
TTAAGAGGAGTGTTTGAATAAGAGTCATACGCAGTACCACCAGGAGGTGTTCGACAAATACTGATTAGTTGTTTTTTAGCTTATCGACTAAAAAGTAGCTTTTAAATATTTTAAAAAACTATTAATGCGTTTAACGAATGATTTATTAGTTACCTCATTTAATCTCAATAAGTTGATCACTAAAAGTTTCATAAGAGGAGTTTTTTTAATAATTAGCTAAAAAAATAAGTAAAAAACCAATCATACCTTCCTTTTATAATTTTTGAATTATGCTAATTATATTATAATGATATTAGGGATAATTCAAACAAAAAAAATCATGCATAACTAAAAATCATGCATGTATTCTGTAGTGATAAATTTTTTTACAATGAAGTAAGGTTTTTAGTTACAAAACTTGGAGTTTTTTTACTAATAAAATAAATTTTTTGGTTATAAAATAAAAAAATATGTTATGGTGACAAAATTTTTAAGAATGTTTTATGTTTTTTATTAGAGTAAAATACTTAAAATTTGTTATAATTAAATATCTAATTATGACCATTTTTTAATATCATACTCTTCATTTTACACTTAAACAGTTGATATTAAACAACTAATTTTATCAAATATTTTTAATAAACAATTAATGTTATCAGTTGATTAAATCAATTAATATAATCAACTGTTAGCTAATCACTGATAGAATTAACTAATAATTAATACAATCCGCTTATTGCCAAACAGAGTCTTAATATAATACCCACATCATTGAGCAAGAGAGTTTACACAAGAATAAATTATTCTTATATTATTTATTACTTTTTAAAATGAGTTCTTAAAAAAATAGACATTTTATCGAATTATTTAAAATCTTCAATCTATCTTCATCTTTGTTATCATAATTATTTTGATATATTTTGATATATTTAATATTAAATATTTTATTAGAACATTGGAAGCTTTTGGCTTGAATAATAGTCATATATCGTATCATCGGGCACGGTACGATACCCATTTACACAATAATAAACTATTTTTATAATATTTATTACTTTAAAGAAAAAGTTCTTTATGAAGATTGGCATTTTATCAAATTATTTAAAATTTTCGATCAATCTTCATCTTTTTATTATAATTCTTTTTTGTCCGTGATAGTAAATTTTGATATTTTAAATATTTATTATATCCTTAGAACATTAGGAATTGCTGGTTTAAATAAGAGTCACAGCACTATATCATCGGGCGCAGCATGCCATGCAATTTTTTTTTTTTGAGTACATCAGAGCGGGCAAACCAAGCTTAAGATCGAGGAAACGCAATCCTATGTGCATCTGCGTGCAAAAGTGAATATAGTACAGGGGAGTGCTGTGCCACACGTACTCGTAACATACGAAGCCCGAGCTCAGACGCGCTAAGTGGTCAACACATTGGTTCCTTTCATGCAGGGTATGTGCGGTGATATATTGTGAGCCATGGGCTAGAAAGGGGTGGATATTATAGATCACATTGGCTAAAGGATGAAATTGTAGATCCTCCTGAGAATAATTTAAGCATCTAAGCACTTCCTTCGAGTGGGATTCAATAATCAATCCATCGGACAGTATGACATGCATTGGATAAGAGGGTTTATACGAGAATAAACTATTCTTATGTTATTTATTACTTTTAAAAAATAAGTTCTTTAAAAAATAGTCATTTTATTAATTTATTTAAATTTTTCAATCTATTTTCATCTTTTTATCATAATTCTATTTTATCCATGGTAGTATATTTGGATATTATATTTATTATGTCTTTAGAATGTTAGGAGTTTACATAAGAATAAACTATTTTATTACCTTTAAAAATAAGTTTTTTATAAAAGTAGGCATTTTATCGAATTATTTAAAATTTTCAATCTATCTTCATCTTTTTATAATAAATCTGTGTAATCCGTGATAAAATATTTTGATATTTTAAATATTTATTATGTCTTTAGAACATTACGAACTGTTCGTTTAGATAAGAGATTTATGCGGTATGAGCAGGTATGGTGTGTACCCACATCGTTGATTAAGAGAGTCTACACAAAATAAACTATTCTTATACTATTGATTACTTTTAAAAATAAGTTCTTTATAAGAATAGGCATTTTAATAAATTATTTAAAAATTTCAATAGATCTTCATCCTTTTATCATAATTCTCCATGATAGTATATTTTGATAATTTTAATATTTATTAAGTCAATAGAACATTGGGAGTTATTCGTTTGAATAAGAGTCATATACAGAACCGCTAATAATGGTATGATACCCATTCTATTAAGAGAGTTTACACAAGAGTAAACTATTTTTATACTATTTATTACTTTTAAAACAAGTTCTTTACAAAAATAGGCATTTTATCTAATTATTTAAAAATTTCAACTTGTCTCCATCTTTTTATCATTTTTTTTCTATCCGTGAAAGTATATTTTGATATTTTTAATATTTATTATTTCATTAAAACATTAGGAGTTGTTGGTTTGAATAAGAGCCATGTAGCCATGTAGCCATGTTTATCACCAGGTACTCTACGATACCCATGCCACTGGGTATGAGAATTTAGGCAGGAATAAACTATTCTTATACTATTTATTACTTTTAAAATAATTATTTATAAAAATAGGCTAAATTTTCAATATATTTACATCTTTTTATCATAATTCTTTTTTATCCATAGTAGTATATCTTGATTTTTTAATATTATTATGTTAATAGAATATTAGGAGTTGTTGGTTTGAATAAAAGTCACCAGGTAAGGTATGGTTACCCATTTACACAAGAATAAACTATTCTTATAATATTTATTACTTTAAAAACAAGTTCCTTATAAAAATAAGCATTTTATCGAATTATTTAAAAATTTCAATCTACCTTCATTCATAATTCTTTTTTATTCGTGATAGTATATTTTGATATTTTAAATATTTATTATGTCAATAGAACATTAGAATAAAAGTCATACAATATCACTAGGTACGGTACGATACCCACGTCATTGAGTAAGAGAGTTTACACAAGAATAAACTATTCTTATACTATTCATTATTTTTAAAAATAAATAATATATTAAAATAAATATTTTATCGAATTATTTAAAATTTCAATCTATCTTCATCTTTTTATCATAATTCTATTTTATCCGTAATAATATATTTTGTTATTTTTAATATTTATTATATCATTAGAATGTGAAGAGCCGTTGGTTTGAATGAGAGTCATATAATATACCACTAGGTATAGTTCGTTACCCACATCATTGAGTAAAAGAAAGTTGATGCAATTTGAGCCTGGTGATTGGGTTTGGTTGCATATTAGGAAAGAGAGGTTTCTTAAGCAAAGAAAATCCAAGTTGGATCCTAGAGGCGATGGGCCTTTCCAAGTCCTTGAAAAGATTGATGATAATGCCTACAGGATTGATTTGCTAGGTGAGTATTAAATATCTGCTATGTTTAATGTTGCTGATTTCTCTCCATTTGATAATGCAGGAGCTAATTCAAGGATGAATCCTTTTGAGGAGGGAGAGAATGATACAAGAAGCCATGGCAATTGAGATCAAGGTGCAACACGTCATGACAAGCTTACTTTGCCAAGTGGACCTATTACAAGACAATGTGCAATAAAGCTTAAATAAGCACTTCAAGGGTTTGTTCAAAGTCACATTACATCTCACCTTGATGACAAGACCGAACCATCCATGGAGAATACAAGTGGAGTAGTCAAACTTGTGATTCTTCTAGAGATGGCATGTTGAGGGGCTAATATTTAGCCAAATTTCAAGACAAATTCAGTTATTCTTATGGACTTATTTTAATACATTGGGCTTGTTATTTATCCTTTGTTTATTAGGCCCAAAGAGACTTGTTATGGGCTGGGTATTTATCAGTAAGCATGTGCACTCATTAAAAGTCATTTGCCTTAATTTATTTTAAGCTAGTTTTAGACAACTAAGCGTGTAGGCCTAAGTGGAGTGATCCATTAAGCCCATCTGCCCCCTTAGGTTTATTTAAGTTATTTTGGTCTCATTTAAGTTAGTTTAGCCCAATCCTAAGCGGATTAGGATCAGGTTGCATTATTAAGCTATAAACTTCTAAACTAGTTAGGATTAGGCATGTTTTAGCATTAAAGGGTCTTGTAATCTATTTCTTTTAGGTTTAGGACATGGGCAAGGGTATAAATACCTTATTTTATCCTTGTAGACATCATATTTGGTTGATTAACGAAATTGAGAAATATTCTCTTCAAGAAAGGTGTGTTTTTCTTATTGTTACTTCAAGAATTGCATCACTTATCAAGGTAATTACTTGCAGCGTGTTCAATTCTTCTATTTTCTTTGGGTTTGGGTCTCAATTTTGTATAATTGAGGTTTAAACTAGCATGTTCTTATAATAGAAAGATCGAGGTTTTGATTCAATAAGATTAGGGAATTTCAAGAACCTGTTTTCTTGAGGTTTCCGCATTAGTATGCATAGTCAATAAAAGCTTGAATTCCCTCAACAAACTCAAATGAAACCATAGGATGTTAATCGTCTATACATCCAAATCTATCAACATCACTCATTTATGCAGAACTGTTATTTAAAAAAGTGATTTCATAGTTAGATATAATAATCGTTATGGTAGTATCCATATTAATATTACAAAACATTTAATATTTAGTTTACACGTTAACAATAGCACAAGGAGAAAGCATTGTATTATAACATATGTATACATTTATGTTAATTCATATGGTAGGGAAATATTTTAGTTGCAAGTGATGTCAAGTAATTTCAAGTTTCTACCATTCATATCAACTAACTAATGACAATATTTAGAGACGCCTTAATATAATTATACTATTTCTTCATCTAACCAACTATCTAAGCATGACATGATGGAGATGTTTACTTATAGATAAATAAATCATGCTTTATAAACATTAAAGGAAAACCTATTTCAATGATTAACATGAATTAACACATAAATTAGAAATTTTTTTTAAAAAAAAGACAATAAAGTGAATACCTTTATACTCCAGAAATGGAGTAATGAACACCTAGTAGTCAAATAAACTAGCAAAATACAAATGAAGTAGCACAATTAGCCAAAACAAAAAATGCCTAAGACAGAAGTTGTAACAAGTTCTTGACAGCAACCAACATAATCCAACCAAAAAGAAATTAACTTCACTCCAACCAAATCAATAAAACAACAGTTGTATGAATATAGTAAAATCATTTAGTCATTGAAAGAGAGGAAAAACTATCATGATTCATTAAATTGAACTCCAAATAGTTAAGTAGGCTTATATTAGGTTGGAATCCACTTAGTTAAGTCCTAAACAACTTAAATAATGTGTCCAAGGCATAATATAAGTATGCTCAAATAGATTACATCTTATCAATCATATTCATTCTTTATGTAATTCATTACAAATATCAAAGACTGATAGCAGAGTATCTTATATTATATCGTTGGTAAGGGAGCAGTTCTTATGTTAGGAAATAGAACATAGTTAAACGAGAAGATGACTCTTACCTGGTTCATACTCTAGAAATGAACACCCGGTCGAGAAAGAGTCCTAGCCAAATAGTCTTTCAGATTTGGGATACCGAAATTTTAACACCTAGTGCACCAATTGAAATTGAAAGAAAGTTTAGATTTTGACTCCTAGTGCACCAATAACAATAGACTCATTTCACAGAGTAGTAAAGACATCCACATTGTAATTCATGCATTTGGTCAAAATGAATTTAATAGGTATCTATGTCTAAGTTGGTTTATGAAAGTTGGCATACTTTAAAAATCACATATGAAGAAACTAACCAAGTTAAGGAGAGAAAAGTTACATGCTTACATATTAATATGTACTCATATAGATAAAGCGTGATCAAAGAACCTTAAGCATGAGCTGTGAATCACTACAAGAAATCAGTGTTTTACCGACAGAAATTACCGTCAGTAAACAGGAGATATCCTTCGGTGGAATTAATCACCGATGGAATTTGGTGGAGCAAAATTCGTTCGGTGAACTGCCCGAAGCTAAAAATACCGACCGACATTTTCCGTCGCAATGTTACGATGGAATTAACGACGGAACTATTATTGTCGGTATTTATTTAACGACGGAATGATAAGTACGATTCCGTCGGAGAAATATTGCTATGGTCATTCAGTCCGTCGGTGATGCGAAGTTATCTTCAACGACATTTTCCGACGGTATGTTATACCGTCGGTAACTAGGGTAACTTTTTCGATGGACAATTGACCGTCGGTAATAACTGATTTTTTTTTGCTTTTTTGTTGTTATAATAATGATTATATTATATATTCACTTTATGAATTTGTGTTGCGTTAGAATAATGAATAATGAGAAAATTAATAATTAATAAAACATAAAAAGAAATTAATTTAATAATTAAAAAATAACAAAAAACAAATCTCTTATATTTTTTAATTGAAAACACATGACAATGTTATGGTAATTATTGTCGTAATGATCATGGATGCTCTGAACTGTGTCCCCCCTCTTTAACATTCCCATCTCCTGCCTAAGCTTAGCCATCTCCTCAGCATGCTATTTGTCCTTGGCCATCTGCTCCATCTCCGCTCTCATCTTAGTAAACCACTCCATCTGCTCCAGTGACTCTTTGATCTTTGAAACCTGCTCCAGCTCCGCTCTCAGCTGTTCTGTCATCTGCAGACTAATCTCCTCCTTCACCTTAGCTATGTCCTCCATATGCCGGTGATGTTGAGTAACCAGCTGCTCATTTTGATTAGCTAGCTGTTCCCTTAATGAGTCCACTGTGGCCCAGAGCTCCGATACGTCACACCTGCAAAAGAAACACACTTCTATCTCAACCAGTAATCACACCTCAAATTCACTCTCCGTCCAACATGTGTGTTCTC
>JANZLD010000008.1:9438813-9465727 GCA_026413575.1 Erythroxylum carthagenense | reverse complement strand
CTCCATTAATTTCTAAAAATATTTGAAGTATACAAAAATTACGAAAATTATAATAATACTGTCCAAATCAATCCGAAATTTCATTAAACCAATTGACCCGAAAAATGTCATGAATGTATGCCAAAATACTTATGCACAATTTCAGCAAATAGTGAATAAGCAAATAACAAACATAATTCGTACTAAATTTTTTTACTATTCTAATCCCTAATGTGGGGCGTTACAGGTTAGTTCTGTTGCGTAAGAGCGAGAGGAAAAAAAAAAGGAATAGGGTTGCCTATAAAAGAATTGCAAATATTCGCATTTATATATTTAAGTATTCATTGGCAATTTCTATTACTCGTGAACTGCTTAGGTAATTTGTTCTGTTCGTAAATAAGTTGACAAGATAAAAAAATAGAAAAGTCCTTTTCTAGGTAATAAACAGGAGAGAGACATCATGAGGGAGATTTATTTAGTCTGTGAATAATCAATTCATAAATAATTTATGTTAACGGCAAATAATGTAAATATTCGATCTTATCACTTTTTATCATTTTAAATATTTCTAGCACATACTCTTGATTCTTTGTTGTCATTTTATTCTCAGCGAGAGTTTCGAGCATTGTTTGGTTTAACTGTGCATGTATGTATGGATAGTTTTCGAGATAATATACATAGGCATATGAGTTTTTGAAGAAAGAATAGTTAAATAGTAAGGAAGCCCTCCCCACTTCACTGATTTTGCATAATGAAGGAACATGTGTAGAAAAGGATTAATGAAACTTTCATATTAATTATTTTTGTAGTTTTCAAATGAATAATTGTCAAGTTTTATTGGAAAAAGAAATAGCATATTTAAAAGTATATAATCTTTTAATATTTTTCAATTTGGTAACTAATCTTTTAAAATTATATAAATCAGGTCAAAAGATTGTTTTTAATGATGTGACATATTTACTAAATATCACGTAAATGTTCATCTGTTAGTCACATCAGTAAAAAAATTAACGTTTTGAGTTGAATCGTTAAGATTAAAAAAAGTTGATTACTTAAATGAAAAATTTAAAAACTTAAGCACTGAATTGAAAATTTCTAAAAGGTTGAACACTTTAGGATTGATTTTCTTTTATAAAAGTAAATAAGATATAGATTAAGACCAAAATTATGAAATCAGACGAGGGTTGTGAATGAAGAAATATTGTAACTTTTATTAATTCAAATTAAATCTAAGTTGAATGAAAAATATTAATTAGAAAGAGGAAAGAGAATAGTATAAAAATATCTCTCACTTAAATTGACTGTAATTATTAATTTATTGAGTATTAGTATAAAGTTCAATTCTAAAATTTGTTTGCTATTATTTAATTTTTTAAATTAAGAGTTGACAAAGTTTTATTTTCTGATTTAAAGATAAGTCATGTTATATTAATCATATATAAACTTATGGTATTAAGATTTTTAGGAAAAAAATTTATCTCTATCCATACTATGAATAATGAAGTTATGAAGCCTAAGAAACGATGGTTGAAAACATTTAAATATCTCTAGCATTTTAACCAATAAAAGTGGCAATTTTTAGTCTATGATGTTTGATTAATAATTCATGTTTTGAGGTTTTACTAAGTCAGGAATATGTTTTCAAAACAATATTAACTAATTCACTTGAAAAAAAACAGACGAGGGTGAATTTTGCTAAATGAATTATGAATTGGGATAAGGTGGATGCCAGTTGGTTTTGATAGGTTCAGCTAGCAGCCAAGAGGAGTGGATTTGAGCACCTCTTCCGCATAAATGAACACATAACAACATCATGGGTTGGGGGCTCTGTTTTAAAAATTGGACCGGATTGATCGGTCCGACCGGTGACCGGTCGGTAGTCCGGTTCGGTTTATGCCACAAAATCGGTGTTCAATTGACCCGGTGTGAACCGGTTAAAACCGATTAATTGACCAGTTTTTGACCAGTCGGACCGGTCTGGTTCGACCGATTCGACCAATTTTTTTTTTAAATTTTTAATATTATATATAATTAAATATAATTATTGCATAATTATTACGTCACACCGGTTCGACCGGTGGTTAAACCGGTCGAACTTGTCAAATCGATAACCAGTAAGACCACCAGTTCGCTGATCGGTCCGGATTTCAGAACATAGATTGGGGGTATCACAAGAAAGCATTTGTGAGAAATCAGACAACACTACCCATTACGTCTCCATGCCAAAACGCTGCAATTTCTCATCACACGACAAATCTTTTGAATAGCTGTTGATTTTCATTCTTGGAATCTTCACGTGTTATTTCCTTTGTAACAATATAATCTTTAGAAGTTGTCTTTTTTGCTTTACAGAATTTGATTCAACTTGTTTCCCAAGAATATATACAATCGGTGGTAGATACCATCTTTTTCTTAAAAAGTTGCAGCGACCTGTGCTCAAGTTCATAAACTAAAGTCTAGAAGCGTCGCTCTAAAAAGTCTGCAACGCGAAGTCTTAGATTTGGGCGATCCAAAATTACATATAGTTATCCAATTAAATAGTGCAGAAGCTGCATCTGCCTATCCAAAAAGTGAAAGAAAGATTGAAGTAACTCACTGTAAACTGTTCATTTATGGTCTTCAGAGACGCAGATCAGAAGGGTAGCTGTCAAGTTACGGAACTTTTTTATGGATAAGGCCTACTAGCACCTTTGTGATAAGAATAACGTCCAGAAAGCATCAATGAGGAACCACTAGGTGTCCTTGGCAGCCAATATTAATTTAGTTGGTGGCTAATTTATAAACTCCAAAGTTGAGGTCTTTAAAGATAGTAGTCAAAGACTGCGATGCTGATGTATGCCAAAGAGGATTGCCTGATGGAATGCAGTCACGAACAGTAAGTGGCTGTAGAAACCACACATATCCTTTATTGAAAAAAAATCTTAATGGAACCTAAGAACCAACGTAGAGTTTCACGGATTCTGCCAATAGATAAAGAAAATAATGAATGAACAATGCGGCAAGCACCGAATTGCATATGCCCTTTTTTAATTCAATTACGGTCATTTAGAGCTCTTCAGAGTCTTGCTTATTAACCCAATTTGGAATAAAGATCTGCTATATAAACTACAGAAAGCTAGTACTCTAGCTAATTGAGATGTTGAGTGATAATGAAGACTGAACGGTAGGAAGCAAAGAACTTAATCTTGTTCTTCAAACTTAGTCAAATCTGGACACAATAAACTGACTAAAAAATTGTAAAGAAATGCAGAGGATATTATAATGAACTCGTATATTCGAAATTGAATGAGAATTGGAACAAAAGAGACTATTTCTTTCGTTGCATTTTGGAAATATATAACTTGAATGTGCAGATTACATTAACTTGAAATTCAAAAGATACAATAATTGTTGAAGTGGACTGAACATACTGATTTATCAACTAATACAAGTAATCCATACTTACTACATTACAACACAACTCAAACTTTACAACAATACTAAATCAAGTTATACTCTAACGCTTCTCCTTTATGCAAGTGTTGTTGAAAACTCCAAGTTTTTCCCTAAGATATTCAAATTGAAGTTTCTGTAAATACTTGGTGAGAATGTCTGCTATTTGTTCTTCTGAAGAACAAAGCATAATCTTAACTTGGTTCTCCTTCTCAGTTTCTCGAATGGAGTGATATTTGATCTTAATATGCTTGGTTTTTTCATGAAAGATTGGATTTTTCACCATAGCCAATTGATTCACAGCAAAAGAGGCAGCAATATATTCAACTTCAGCAGTGGATTGAGCAATTGAACCTTGCTTCTTCGTGCTCCAACAAATCATAACTGATCCAAGAGAAAAACAATATCCTGAAATACTTTTCATGCCTGTTAGTGATCCAGCCTAATCACTATCAGTAAATGCAATCAAATTTACACAACCAATCGGTTTATAATGCAATCTATAATCAAGAGTATCATGCAAGTACCTTAGAACTCTTTTAATAGCCTTAAAATGAAGTTCAAAAGGTGAATTCTTGAACCTAGACAGCAGACTTGTGATGAACATAATGTCAGGTCTTGTGATTAACAAATAGAGTAAGGAATCAACTGCACTTTTTGTATAGAGTTGCATTAGCTAAACCAAATCCATCATCAGTGATCAGCTTAGTTCCTTAAACTCCTGGAGTGCTAATTGATCTGCATTTTTCCAAGCTAAACTTCTTTAACAATCCTCGAGCATACTTTTCCTGAGAAATGAAAATGCCATGTCTGCCTTACTTAACTTCCATTCCCAAAAAATAAGACATCATTCCTAGGTCATTCATCTCAAAGACTTGTTCCATTTTTGCCTTAAACTCCATTATAGCCTTCTGATTGTTTCCTATTATCAAAAGATCATCAACATACACTGAAACCACCAAAGTTTCAGTTTCAGAATATTTAATATACAATATAACTTTATTGCAACTTTTCTGAAAACCAAAATTTAGAAGATATTTACCATGCCCTAGGAGCTTGCTTGAGTCCATACAAGGCCTCTTTCAGCAAATAAACTTTATCAGGGTCCATTTGAAATCCCTTAGGCTGCTCCACAAAAATTTCTTCTTCAAGTATGCCATTTAGGAAGGTAGACTTGACATCTAGCTGAAAAACTTGCCACTTGAGATGTGCCGTAATGGACAGAAGCATTCTAATGGTATCAAACGTTACCACTGGAGCAAAGGTTTCATTGAAATCTATCTCTTGCTTTTGTGCAAATCCCTTGACAACCAACCTTGCTTTAAACTTGTTGATGGTCTCATTCGGATTAAGCTTCACTTTAAAGATCCACTTCAGGCCAATGACTTCTTTATCAATAGGTTTTGACACTAAGGTCCAAGGGTCATTTTTGTTGATTATTCGAAGCTCCTCCTCCATTGCAACTCTCCAGTTTTTACAATTCAATGCTTCATTAATGTCAGCAGGCTCATGCAGTGCAACATTACATCTAGTATAAATATCATCTAGAGTTCTTGTCCCTCTAACAGCATATTCATCTTCAGAATCCTCATCAACATCATTCTGTTGTTCTTTTACACTTTCATCAAGTGCATTTTGAGAAGAGGATGTAACTGACTGCTTTTTCTAGTCGCACACATTTACTTCATCAAATTTCACACTCCTGCTCACGTAAACTTGATTTGTGAGAGGATTTAAAATTTTATACCCTTTTGAGGTACTACTGTAGCTAACAAGAATTCTAAGTTTAACACGTTGATCAAGCTAGTCCCTCTTGGCTTTAAGAATATGAGAATTGCTTACACAGCCAAGGATTCTAAGATAAGCAACAGATGGTTTAATTCTAAACCATGCCTTAAATAGTATTTTTCCTTCAACAACTTTGGTAGGAAGTTTTTTTTGCAAGTAAATAGCAGTGTTAACTGCTTCAGCCCACAAAGTTTTAGGTAAACTCTTCTCCAACAACAAGCATCGAGCCATATTCATGATGGTTCAGTTTTTTCTTTCACAAACACCATTTTGTTGAGGAGAGTAAATGACTGTCAATTGATGAAGAATTCCAGTGGTTTGAAGGAATTCCTTGAAGGCATGTGATGTATATTCAGTGCCATTATCGGTCTTCAAAGTCTTGTTGGACAAACCATACTGATCTTCAACTAATGCTTTGAATTTTGTAAAACATCCACGCACTTCACTTTTCTGTTTCAAAAAATAAACCCAATAATATCTTGAGAAATCATCTATGAACAAAAGAAAGTACCTGCTAGATTTGATTATGTCAACACTCATTGGGCCACACACATCCGAATGCATTAGCTGCAATTTATCACTTGCTCATGAAGCTTGATTCACAAGAAAAGGAGACTTGCTCAACTTTCCCATTTAACTGATTCCATACACATTAGAGAAGTCATTTATAGGATTCAGATCATGTACAAGTTCTAAATCTTGCAGTTGTTTTAATGAGTTGAAGTTGGTGTGTCCAAGTCTTTTGTGCCATAGATAAGTATTGTCTTCATCACATACATGCATACTAGCTGTTGCATTTGACCATTCAATAGGAAAATTCCTTCTTTTCATTGTAATAGACAAAATTTTTGTCCCAGACGAGTCTCTAATGAAGCACATTTTATTTTCAAATGATAGCTTGTAATCCTTCTTAAGTAATTGACCAACACTCATTAAATTCATATCAATTTCAGATACATATAAAACATCTGTTATGTTTCTTGATCCAGAAGGAGTTTGAACAAGAATTGTACCTTTTCCTTTTGCATTTACCGATTGCCATCTTTAAGCTTCACTTTGCAAGCAAATCTTCAATCCAAGTCCTTGAAAATGGTGAGATCAGCTGTCATATCATTTGTGCACCCATTGTTAACAAGCCAAATTCTAAAAGAATGAGCAGCTACACACATCTCCTCCGCAGCAACAAATAGTTCTTCTTCATGCTTCTCTGAACTTTCAGCAACTTGAGTAGGTTGAGCACGTGCTTGCTTCTTTCGGTGTGTCTTGCAGACCTTCTCCATGTGACCAAATTGTTTGCAAGCTTTGCATTGAACATTTGGTCTAAACCAACAAAAATCTACTATATGATTCGTCTTTTGGCAGTGAGGACAGGGAGAAAACTTGTCATTTTTGAACCTTCCTCTATTATTCTATTCACTCTTCTCCTTGCCCTTTTTGTTATGTGAGTATTTTTTGTGACCAGATAACTTGAACTTCTGCGTAGTTGCATATACTCCTTCATTTTGACTCTCCTCCTCCTGAAATGCTTTCCTTTGTTCCACAGCTTGCAATGCATTTGCAAGTTCTGTGACATTGATTTTTTCCATTTCCCAATTGTCTTCCACAGAGGAAATTTTTAATTCAAACCTCTCAGGAAGTGTTACCATGACCTTTCCATTTCCCAATTGTCTTCCAAAGAAGAAAATTTTTATTCAAACCTCTCAGGAAGTGTTACCATGACCTTCTCCACAATTCTCTTCTCTTCAACTTGTTCCCCCAGCAGCCTTATCTCATTAATAGTCTTCATAATTCTGTCAACATAATCCTTGATCTTATCGGATTCCTTCATGCAATGCATCTCAAATTCTTTCCTTAAATTGAGTATTTGCATCTTCCTTGTTTTGTCATTGCCCTGAAACTCTTGCTTCAATCTTTCCCAAGCTTCTGTGGCAGATTCACAATCCATTATTCTTGTAAAAATTACATCACATCATCCACCGTTGAATGAATGCATGAAAGAGCACAAAATTTCTTAACAGTTTCTTCAGCATGATGCTTGATTTGGTTTACTGTGGGATTGGTGGGAAGAGGATTCACTTCCTTACCATTATCATAATCCCAAAGATCAAATGATCTCAAGTATGTCTTCATCTTCACAGCCCAAATTTGGTAGTTTTGGCCATTAAAAACTGGAGGTGAAGTGTTTAAAGGTGTAGAAGTCATTGGTTAAGATTTTTTAGAAAGCTAAAGAAAGTGAGCGAGGTAAATAAGTTTCTAGTTGCTTTGAATCATAAGTCCTTTACAAGATCAAGAATGCTTTAATACCATGTAAAGAAATGCAGAGGATATTGTCATGAACTTGTATATTCAAAAGTGAATGAGAATTGGAACAAAAGAGATTACTTTTTTCATTGCATTCTGAAAGATATAGCTTAAGTGTGCATATTACATTAAGTTGAAATTCAAAAAATACAATGATTGTTGAAGTGGACTGAACATACTGATTTATCAACTAATACAAGTAATTCATACCTACTACATTACAACACAACTCAAACTTTACAACAGCAGTACTATAACAAGTTACATTCTAATAAAAACGATATGATACATAATGAGTTGGTACAGAAGTAGCATCTAGTGAACTCTTTTCAGTTGAGAGTTGGGGTTTGCTTAATCTAGTTTATGTTAATCATGTATTTAGATCTTGTCTCCTATCATATCACCTCTGTAGTAGGTTTCCTATTAAAAGAAGACATTTAATTAATCTCTTCGACAAACAACACTGAACAGGATAGGAAAAATCCAAGGTCATTCGTGGCTGAATCAATACAATATTCTACTTTTGTGTTGCTGATTTCTTGTACTAATAGTTGCAATACTGCAGAAATTGTAATAGTAAAAAAGAACGAATATCATCAGACCATACTCCATCTCCTTAAATGTTGTACCTATTGTCTATGTGCGTAGTCCTATACTACATACATTGTTGAGTCTTTTTTTTTTATATAAGAGGGAGAATAAAACCAATTACACGACGAATCTAACGAAATAGATTCCAACGTATTCTCTAAAAGAATGACTAGTTCTATAGTTTCTCATGTTAAGTTCAACGGTTGCAATTAGGTCCAACCTCCGTCAACTTCAGCAGCAGCATCAACTAGAGATAGTAAAAGACGAACAGACAATTTGGGTATCTGTGTCTTTCGTAGTTTGTGCTGTTCCTATGATTGGGACCGCAAGGTCTTCACTTTGGATTCCGTCTCCGTCTCCGTGGACAGAAAGTCCTAGGCATCATAAAACCTCTCACTTTCTCGCCATCGTTACAGGCTAACACCAGTCTCCTAGGGACTTACCCATTTTAGACCAAATCTAAAAATTACTTTCCAATTTCCTGATTTCCCTCACAGGTCCCAGAGACAGCTAGATAGGTAAGACTGTGTGAAAACTAAGAAGACCAGAAGGAGGTTAAGAAAAGGATCTGAAACGTAAAAGGAAAGTTACCCATAGAAAAGCATATTTGAGAAACATCTCGACTCTGCATGTAAAGTCCAAGACTAGCGTCGTGGGAAAATAGACAAAAATGGTTAGGCGTGTTCTTACAAATTCACACGTATATGCAAACACTCCCTCGGAATCATCTCTAAGTTACTGGTTAGCTCCAAAACATCCCTTCCTTTTCATTGCCATGCCAGATGAATCCTGTGCTTAGAAATTGAGATAAAAGTAAAAAAGGTTTCTTTCTCATTCTCTCTCTTGCCTCTTGTTTGAAGTGTTCGTTGCCACAGACACTACTTATCTCCTTCACCACGTGGTTTTACCTTTTCAGTGACGATCAACTTAAGCCCACAACCTTGCCGGCTCAACCGCTATTAACTCACTACCGCTTTCCTATCTCTTCTCGTTTTCCTTTCTCTGCAGCCCATGCTTTGCTTTCACCGCCTGTTGTGTTCTTGGTTTCTTTACCTTTTCTGAACTCAAGAGAGTGATCTCTTGATTGACAAATGATCAATTCATGTTTCCTTTATGTGGGGTTCTTCGTAAATGATCCGAAGTTAAAGTGGCTAGCTTTCTCTACAGTTGCCACCAAGGCTCTCTCTGTTTCTCTGTTTTTCATTCTTTGAAGAGGGGTTGATCTTATTCTCCCACTTAGAGGTGAATTTGTAGTTGTTCTTATATCCAATGGCTTCGATTCTCCGATTTAGAAAGCTATGCTATGTAGAACCTCTGAAGTTTAAATCTTTTGATGAACAAAAAGTTGACAAGAAAGAAGAAACTTTAGCAAGAAATGCCTTGGAAATTAACAGGAAAGGGAATAGAAGGCAGTCAAGGGAATGGAGTTGTGTAGACTGTTGTTATTGGCTAATTGGATACATGTGCACCACTTGGTGGCTTCTCTTATTCTTGTTTCACTGTTTTCCAGCTACATTGCCTGGCTTTCAAGTCCCTGAATCACCAGGGACGATACAAAAACGCCAAGGCTTGACTGCTCTTCATCCAGTTGTTTTGGTGCCTGGCATTGTCACTGGTGGCTTAGAGCTCTGGGAAGGTAAACCCTGTGCAGGTGGTCTTTTCCGCAAGCGACTTTGGGGTGGTAGCTTCACTGAAATCTTTAAAAGGTTTGGGGTCTAATCTAATCATACTTTTCAAAATCAAATTTGATCTTATTTTGAAAAAATTTGTTGACTTCTATTAATCTAGAATGAGAATCAATGCCATTGAGTTCATCTGAGTCGGTGTTTTGGTATGATTAAACCAAATTTGGACTGAATTTCTAAACTCTGATGGGAACTTCATCAAACGTTCAGCCCTGTTCCATTGTCTAAGTCATACAAATGACTCCCTTGGAAGTTGGAATTGATTGTATTCTCAATTTCCTGTGCTTTGCATTTATTAACTGCTGCCTGGCGTTCCTTCGAATGTTAAGGGAGTGGCATTTTGTTGGAGTACATATATTTGCATCCTAGCATGTTTAAATCACAATTTGCATTTTTCTTACTCAATACGTATGCTGTTTAGTTAAGCAACTTAACTGTGACTTGTGTTGGCAATTTTAGGCCTCTTTGTTGGTTGGAGCACATGTCATTGCATAATGAGACCGGCCTAGATCCGCCAGGAATTCGTGTCCGTGCAGTCCCAGGACTGGTTGGAGCTGACTACTTCACTCCAGGATACTTCGTTTGGGCTGTTCTTATTGAGAATTTCGCAAAAATTGGTTACGAGGGGAAAAACTTGTATATGGCAGCTTATGATTGGAGGCTCTCTTTCCAGAATACTGAGGTATAATGCTTTTTCTCTTTTCCTATCCATCAATGTGCATTATAAATCAGCCAGTGGGATATACCTATAACTTACTGGTATAACTTCTTTTATTATGTTTAGTTTCTGCAACTTTATTGATGATGGATCAACAGCCTTTTTGATAAAATATTTGGAGTTTGCCTTCTAACAGCTGATATTGTTCGGTTCAGACTTGATCAGTTAATGCCTGCCGGGGTTCAAAGCTCATTATATCCAAGTTCTTTCTTGGAAATTTACTTAAAACCTAGATTAGATCAAGTTCTAAAACCTTTAAAATGTATCATTTCCTTGTGCTTTTGCAAAAAAGATTCTGGAATCGAACATCAAAATATGCATAATCTTGTTTCTGAGTATGCGTCTCTACTTGCCAGTGCTTCATTCTTCCAGAGGTTAGGCAAAAAGATCTAACCTTTCTTGTTTGGTTCCTTTCTACTTGTTGCAAAGCATTAATAACCTGCATATGAATATAATAGAGTCTCCTTTAATATGTTTCTTATTCCAAACATGCAGGTGAGGGACCAAACTCTTAGTAGATTGAAGAGTAAAATAGAGCTTATGTATAGGACAAACGGTAATAAGAAAGTGGTAGTGGTGCCCCACTCCATGGGGACTGTCTATTTCCTTCACTTCCTAAAATGGGTTGAGACAGACCCTCCAGTGGGAGGTGGTCGTCCAGGTTGGTGTGCCAAGCATATAAAAGCAATCATGAACATTGGCCCAACATTTCTTGGTGTTCCAAAAACAGTTACTAATTTGATTTCTGCGGAGGCAAAAGACATTGCATCTGTCAGGTTAATATTTGCAAACTTCATTCTGATTAGCTAATAATGATATATCTGAATAGCCTGTTGTGCAAGACGCCACTCATATGAAGAATAAGCGGATAAGAAAGAACCGAAGAGGAAAACTTTAAAGTGCATTGTTATTTATATGAACAATACTACAAATTAATGAAATTGATCATCTAAAATCCTTCATGTAAATGTATTAGGGCTATGGATCCTGGTGTTTTGGATTCTAAATATCTTGGACTGCAAACCCTTGAACATGTGATGCGAATGTGCAGAACATGGGATTCAATTATGTCATTACTGCCTAAGGGGGGAGAGACTATATGGGGTCACTTGGATTGGTCGCCTGAAGAAGGTCATGTCTGTAACTTGCCAAACAAAAAACTCTTGCAATTTTCTGTCAATGACAAGTACAACAGCAGTGAGACAAAGAGTGGCTTTCATGTGAAAAAGCCATTTAAATATGGAAGGATGATATCTTTTGGCAAGGAGGCATCTCAATTGCCATCCTCACAGCTACCATCTCTTGACGTGAAGGTCCCTTTTTTTTTTTCCCTGACTGTATTACCATTTCAATTTGAATAGGACTGTACTGAAACTGATATAACAGGAACTTCTGCGCAAAACTAGCAAGAAAAAGACGAACTTATCATGTGGAGAAATTTGGACGGAGTACGATGAAATGAGAAGTTGCTGAAATTAAAGCTTACACCGCTGAAAGTGTAATTGATTTGCTTCGTTATGTGGCCCCAAAAATGATGCAACGTGCTGAGGGACATTTCTCTCACGGAATAGCTGATGACCTAGATGATCCCAAGTATGCTCATTACAAGTACTGGTCTAATCCACTGGAGACCAAGTGAGTGTTGCATGGAAAATTTATTAATATAATCCGGTCATATTCCATGGCTTCATTAACATGAGTTTTCTCTTCTAATTCAGACTGCCTGATGCACCTGACTTGGAGATATACTGCTTATATGGTGTTGGGATTCCTACTGAAAGATCATATGTCTACAAGCAATCTACTGACAGGTGCAGGAGCATTCCATTCCGGATAGACAACTCAGTCGATGGAGATGAGGATAGTTGCTTGAAAGGCGGAGTGTACTTTGTGGATGGGGACGAAAGTGTCCCTGTAATGAGCGCTGGTTTCATGTGTGCCAAAGGGTGGAGGGGTAAAACCCGGTTCAACCCATCCGGCATTGCCACGTACGTAAGGGAATATCGGCACAAAGCACCGGCTAGGCTTCTTGAGGGGAGGGGTACAGAGAGCGGTGCACATGTTGACATTTTGGGAAATGTTGGTTTAATACAAGACATACTGAGAGTTGCTGCTGGATCTACTGGAGCTGAGATTGGAGGTGATAGGATTCATTCGGACATGTTGAGCATGTCGGACAGAATAAATCTTCGGCTGTGAATTTTGTTTGACTTCTACCATAATTTACTACAATGAGAAGAGTCTAACACAAGGCATAAGAGAAGGAGGAAATAACAATACACTCCAGTTAGTAAATGGAGCATGATGTGAAAAGAAAAATATGTGAATAGTGCTGCTTAAGCAAAGGCAGAAAATTTAAGAAGCAAAGTACAACAATAATCTAAGAATAAACAAAATTGACAATAACAGCAAAAACAACGATGAAACTTAATTACTTTGCCTTCGCTGCAAATAGACGAATCATCCATAAAAGAAGTGCCGCTGGTGGTCAAGTAGAGAAAATATGAGAAGATTGGTGAAATTATAAGTCACAACAAAATGAAGAGGTAAAAGTATCTATCAAGCAATATTCTATATTTCGTGGCAAGCAATTACTAAAACCTTCATTTCTAAAGCAAAACTTGGAAATGATGAATTTATTTCAATCAAGAGCAAAGAGATTGAATTTATAGAAAATTTAATAAGTTTGAGGATATACCTGGTGATGTGAAAGGCAAAAACATGTTTAAAGTGTGAAAATTTAATAAGTTTGAGGATATAAGGAATGTAAAATTATGACATGAAAGCCTCAAGACATTTACATCATGTTGGACTTTTATACATGCAAAAAAAAATAATTTGATAAAATGTTTGTCGTTGTTGGAAGACACCCTGGTTGATTACACGATTTGTTAATATGAGAAGTCAGTCTGAAGACCCTTTCTTCAAACAGCATGGAGAGCAACCCACAAGTTATAGTTGGTATACATAGATATTGGAAGACCTTGTAAAATGCTATCTTTAAATGGTAGCAAATACTAGATGGTATTTACTGATGATTCTACCATCTTTTCTTGGATTTTTTTTTCTTAGATTTAAATCTGAGGTTGCAATTGTTTTTTAGAAATATAAAACGTAGGCAGACAATCAAAGTGATTGCAAGATGCAAAAGACATGTCCTAGACAAAAAAAGACAGGAAAATTTTATTGTGTTCGAGTCACTATAATCATGAGAAATTTTAGTGATCATCTGAAATGGCGGAGCACCAACTTTATGAAATTTATTAGCCGTGTTCCTTTCAAAGTATAGCTGGTTTCTTCAGGTTCTGACGGTGACTGTAGAACTGTAGCAGAGTAGATGATCAAAAACTGAGGTTACCACATGCATGTAACTCAAAGTGCATGCCTCTTATAAGCTACGACAGCTGGATGGACATCTCAATAAGACACGCTACTTTGTTTTAGTTGGAACTACTGCTAATTCTTGTTTTAATATCGCATCGGACTCTCAAGATCTAATCTCTTAGGTTGGTACAAATTGCAAGCTCACCGGTTCACTCCAAGACCTTTTCCCAGATCTTGTGAATTGTTGCTAACTTCAGACTACTTCCTACTTTGTAAGTGTCAAGCTCTTGACTAGGTGATCAAAGAAATAATTAAAAGGTTTCATCTCATTAGGTGCTTATGTGAAACGTCAGGGACACTGTATCCTTCGGCAGATTTTGTCAACTAAGTCAAGTTTGTCTCTCAATATAAATTCCACTTCCAAGAAGTTATACGGCATCACCATTTCACTTTCGCCACACAAGGGTCTTTGTAGTTCACTCTTTTATTCACACACAACAAAACGAGGATGAAAAATATGGCCTTTTCAAGGTGTATTCTGTCTTCTATTCTTCTACTTGTTTTGGTGGTGTCTGCGGCCAATGCTCAGCCCTTGGTTCCAGCTTTGTTTATATTTGGTGACTCAGTAGTTGATGCAGGAAACAACAACAACATTCACACCATTGTCAAAGCAAACTTCCCTCCTTATGGAAGAGACTTCAACCACACAGCAACTGGCAGATTCTGCAATGGAAAACTCGCCTCAGACTTCACGGGTACAAGAGCTATTAGAATCCCACCAACAGTCTGATTCTACGATTCACCAACTCACTTCTTCTCCTTTTCTCTTTGGTTCATAAACAGCTGAGAACATAGGTTTCACTTCATACCCGCCAGCATATCTTAGCAAGGAAGCTCAAGGAAACAACCTCTTGATTGGAGCAAACTTTGCCTCCGGTGGTTCTGGTTACTATGACACTACTGCGAAGATATATGTAATTTCAGTGACATTACTTTTTTATTAAACTCTCATCTGACAAGTCAATTTAGGGTACGATGCCTACTCATTGTGGACTACTAACGAAAGCTTTAATCTTTGCGTGTGGTAGAATACAATTCCATTGAGTGGGCAGTTAGAACACTTGAAGGAGTATCAAAAGAAGCTAGTAGGAATTGTAGGGAAGGCGAATGCTTCAGCAATAATATCAGGGTCGGTGTACCTTGTGAGTTCAGGGAGCAGTGACTTTGTCCAAAACTATTACGTCAATCCTCTTCTCTACAAGTTCTACACACCTAATCAGTTCTCAGACATTCTTATAAAATCCTACTCCCATTTCATTCAGGTAGTTTCTAATTACTTTTCTTCTATTCGTTCCATATGATAAAAGCATATTATTGAAACCGCATAACGTGTCTAGGGCCTATATGAACTTGGAGCAAGGAAAATTGGAGTAACAACATTGCCCCCACTAGGATGCTTGCCGGCGACCATAACCATATTTGGAACAGATAGTAACGAATGTGTGGTCAAGTTAAACAAAGATGCAATGTACTTCAACAACAAGCTTAATGTCACATCTCAAATCCTGCAAAAAAAGCTTTCAGGCGTCAATCTGATTGTCATGGACATTTACCAACCTCTCCACGACCTTGTTACAAAGCCTGAAGATTATGGTTAGATACATTCTAATATAAATACGTAAACCTATGAGATTCTCTATAAGTGATTGGAACTAAACTCTTATTGGGTACATCCAAGAGAGTTTCAGGGGAGAATTAAGTGATATATAATTTGTGGTTTGCAGGATTTGCAGAGGCAAGAAAGGCATGTTGCGGAACAGGGTTACTGGAAACATCAATACTGTGTAACGCTGACTCAGTAGGAACATGCAAGAATGCTACAGAGTACGTCTTCTGGGATGGTTTCCACCCATCGGAAGCTGCAAACAAACTAATAGCAGACGATTTGCTTACCGCTGGCCTATCCCTCATCTTTTAGTTTTAGGAATATTTAATGGATTCTAGTTACTATATTTGATCATCCTATTACAACTACCATGTCCTAAAACTTGGTTGTTCTTTGCAAAGTTGTATGTATTGCTCTGTAAAAGCATGATTCAAAGTTGTGGAGATTTTCCTCTTTGATTAAATCATATAAATCAAGGTTTTATTTACCCTGAAATCAAAAAGATGTACTTTTTCAGTGTTTCAACAAGAGGTCTCGATACCATCCACAAACCACAGCATATCAAAATTTGCCCAACTAGCCCAGCCCTTAGAGGAGTGGCGTTCGATTTCCGGTGATTAGGTGCGCTCAAGAGAGTTTAGAGTTTCTCGTCAAAATATAAAAACTGCAGTTTCTGCCCGTACTAAGAAAAGTTTTCCAACTAAAAAATTCAATCTTACGGGTGAGTTCCAAATTTGAAATGGCAGCCCAAGTCCTTAATTTGAATTGAAGGGCTTCGACTCTTCAGCCTAAACACGTTTATTTCTTTGTGACGAATCAAACTTGTCCATAAAGCTCTGCCAGATGGATTACAGCTTAGCGGCGCTGAAGGTTTTCTGTGTCCAGCTGAATGATGCCCGCCAAACACCTTCGCAGAACGCCTTCACTCTGGGTGGCATTCTCTTCCAACGCGCCTGGTTACAGGGCGTTTTGGTCTCCAACGACGGCCGTCTACTTCTCGATGACTCCACCGGTATTATTGAGCTTTCCCTGGCCGGCGAATTCCTCCTCCGTCGCTGGGATATAGGTATTGTCCCGACTACTCTTTGGCGCATTTTATCATATACATTGTCTGTATTAATTACAATAGACATTTTCCACCTTACACGCACAGGAATGTATGTGATGGTGGTTGGTGGCTATTTTGTTCGCACGGGTGACAAGCCCATGATCAAGGTGAAGGCTTTTTTTTTTTTCGCTTTCCTTGTATTTCATTATTGTTCCAATCATCACTAAATAATTAGTTCTTTCGGAATGAATGTTTTAAATCCATCAGGTTCATAAGATGGTTGATCTTTCAGTATTTCCAGATCGAGAAGCCATGTGGTATCTTGAAGTTATGGAAGCATATAAACTTTTCTATCAGCCTTTGATTGAAGATTTCATGTGAGCCTCGGTTCTTAAATGGCCCACATGTCCAGATGCTTCAGTGCCCAAGTTGGTTTGTTCTTTGCATCATGCATTTTCTCAATTTACATGTTCTTTAGTTTTGTTTCCTTGGGAAAAAGACAAGACTTCATGGTCTTGCTTGACCTCTGAAAGGAATGCTCAGTTTGCATAGAGTCACAGATTCTTACAAGTATGCCCTTATCTTTGCTCTTGCTTTTTATGGTTGTATCAGATATCAGACAAGCTTTGGTTGCATGATGAAATGTGGCAATGTAATGTTACCGGTAGTAATACAAATGCTTAAAGATTACTGAAACCAAACAAATTCTCTTCATTTACAGAAGCTCAGTTACTCAAATCTGTTACAAAGCAGATGGTGAAAGAACAGACTATATACTAAACAAGAGGTATATAATACCTAATACACACCTTACTGTTAAAATAAAAGGTCACGGTCATTTTAGGAGTCTTTCTAATAATGACTGTTGAAAAAAAAAAAATAACCTGGTTGGGCATAGATGAGAATTTCAATTTCCTAATATAAAGTATACAAAAATTCCCCCATGATTTCCTCGTATCAAAGCCCTGTGTCTGGAATATTGGGGGCAAGACATCACAAAACCTGAGATTTCTTGATATAAAAGCAATTGCAGGATATTTCAAGCATTCATTTACTAAATGTCAGCAACTGCGGACCTGGGAAAAAAGGGCACAGATTGTTGTTACATTTAGAACATTATTCCAAAACCCCAATTTCTGTCGCCTTCAAGTATAAGTCGCATGTGAAAGGAAATTGCATTTATAGTATCAAATGAGATATTTGCCAATCCTCTCGTTATCCCATGGCTTTCTTGCCATTTAAAATAGGAGGAACCTACTAACCGCAGAGAGAAAGAGATGCAGCTTACCTAATATGCTTACAGCAGCAATCCAACAATCGACGGACATTTACGTCATCTACATGAAGTTCTTCCGCAATACGTTCCCTTCCCTGCTCAAGAGAGTCCTTTGAAGTGGTCCACTGATTTAGAATATTGATTATTCTTTGAATCTGTAAGAAGTAAAGGAAAACATGGCACTGCAAAACTGCTTTGAAACAGGAGAAATATAATACAAAAATCACAGATTGTTTGGCCTCATAGAAGCTTCTTAAATCAAAGTCTTGCATTGCTCACTCCAAGCTAACAGACTTCAAAAACAGGATACAGCTATGTATCTGGCATTTAATTTTGAGGTAGAACTAGATGAGTTATTTGATTCTCCACTGAGATTATCCAACTGCTGATCAAGAAGATCTTCCTCAATCAATTCAGATTTTGCCAATAGAACCAAGACGTACTGATGCAGAGTGGATAGATTCATCTCATTTTCCTTAATGCGGACAAATAACCTTGCCATAATGCTCCAAAGCGCGCTCCGTGCTTCCAAGTCATCCGAAGCAAAAGAAAGTATATCAAGCAGACCTTCTAAGAAAGGCAAATCTGAACATATCCCAAGTGTCATCTCTATCTCAATATGGGGTCTGATATATAATTATGATCCAAAAAGAAAAGAAGCATTTCCAGTGATATGAAGGGATTACCCTGAGATATATCATATGTTAGATCTGGTACATCAGATAGAACATTCGCAAGTAAAACTGCAGCCGTAACACAAGAGCTGGCAACCTGCAGTAATATTTATTGTTACTAGAATTTTTACCTGTACTTTGTACAATATTTCAAAGATATATTTTGTTATGTAAATTCATCTATTTAAGCCATATTAAAAATGAAATAAAAGTAGCAAAAATTAAACATAAGGATTACAGAAAAAAAAAAATCCAAAGCCTTAAAACATTCCATAGAAATAAAAGCACTACACCATCAACAATAGATAACAAAATATATGGGGAACAATCTTTAATGCTTCTCCATGATCATCACACGAAAATTTCACAACTTGCAATTCGAGCCTAAATTATTTTCTATGGTCCAAATACTTGAAATTAAGAACGACTAAATATTCTCCAGTTTTTATAATAGGGTCTCCTGATGGGTAACAATTGAGATAATTTTTATGGTGACCGAATAATTAATATTTCATATTGCAAGTATTTAATAGCTTTATTTGGTTGTGACATAGGTAGTTTTGTGCAAAATACGTCCCCACTTCATCAAAACACTGCAAGTTTAGCTCCAACATACTAATTGCAAGCAATGAAAATACTCAAAAACATTGACAAAAGGAGATTTCCAATAATTCTACAAATGGGACATACCTCAACCTTATCTGGCAGTTTGACCAATTCACAAACTATATTAAAAAGTTCCCTGTTAGAGCAAATTTCTTCGGAATGCCCTTCTACAGTTGAGAGAGCTTCAATGGCACGAAGAATCACGTCAAAGACAGAGTACCTGAGGAAACACAGATTGAGCAGCAAACAGAAAAGAAAGGAAAGTGCAAATATACGTGACTCTTACAAAGACAAAGAGACTATCAGGTAACATGAATATTCAAATAAAAATATTAATCTGACAAGCAAGTTAACCAATAATAAGCATCCTGTCAACTAATTCCAGGCAATAGGCACAGTATACACCAGTATTATAATGCCATAGATATACAGGTATTACAAGAAGAGACAAATCAAATAGAGTAGAATAATGTTTAATTTAATTAATATTTACTAAATTATTAAATAATTAACAAGAATTTTGTACAATTAATAATAAAATAATATTAAATAACTTGGATTAAATATACTATTCATTTGAACATCAAAAGAATAAGGTGTAAGTTTTCAACTGCATAGTTTGTGGTTAGCTACGCCAGCCTTCCAATCATTTCTTCACAGTTTAAAATAGTTCCAACAGCTACTTCCAATATTAGCACAATAGAGAGCAAAAACATTAGAATTCAGGAAAGAAGAGTTTCAGAAAGTTACCAAGAGATGAACATAGATAAAATGAGTTGCCAAGAGAAAAATTCATCTAAGGTCAGAATTATTTACCAAAAACATAGAACAAGATACCTATATGAGCAAACCTAAAACAAATAATGTGATCAATGTTTTCAAAAAAAAATTAATAGATAAAATTTTGTTATAATAGAAACAACAAATTATTCATCAGAAAATAGTAAAATAGTCATGTCCAATCTTTGGATAGAATGAAAATTATGTCATACCTTTGAGAAACTCTTTCACCAGTTAAATTCCTCATTTCAAAGGCTAAGAGATTGATCAATAAGCTTGGTAAACCAAGCCCCATCAACGTTGAAAGAAGATGACATGAAACTTGTGCTTGGCTCTCAAGGATAGCCAATAGCAATCCTACAATCTGTCAAATAGGAAGCTCGTTTAGCTATAGGATAAAGCAAAAACTTAACTGTTCTATAAAGAATTACATATCATTGAGGTCTTCTTTCTGTGTATGTCCAAATGCAATAATGAAGGTAATTAGCAAGGTTCACAACTTATCAAAAAAAGTTAAAAGATTTCATTTATTAGAACCCTATCAATAAAAATATTAACAACATGGAGAAGATCACATAAAGCACCATAAACTTTGTTCAAATGCACAGGATATGTTTCAAGATTGTGCATCATATAAAAAATTTAAGTTTTCGTTTTTTCATTAGTTCATATCCATCCAAGATTTTCCACAAAATAATCAAGAAGCTTGACTCCAACAATTTGGTATCAATGACCATTGCCTAAAGTTTCAATCTAATGGCTATGAGGAAGTCCGGGAAGAGGAATCCAACTTCCTTCAAAGTGTTATCTTCTTTATGTATAATATTACAAATGTGTATGATTAGATTAGCATGAGCACTTATATAAAATAAAAAACCATACAAACTTAACTTGCTTATATATCATCTGTCTGACAGAAGGCAGATACAAAATCTTGCACAGAATTGTCAGTTACCTTCTCAGACAGCTGTGCATTTAATGTATTTTCTGCTATCCACATAAGACGACCCAGAATATGCTCAGAAAGTAATGTTTTAGCCCAAGTATTAGATTCACTGCCTTGAAGACCCAAAGACAAGAGCCTGTGTCAGAATAGAATGTGTGAAAAAGGGTATAAAGCAGGAGTAAGAACAAAAATCAATTTGTGTCCCTTTTCCTGGATAATCAAATGTAAGTGATAATAAATTAAGGGTTTGGATTTTAGAAATAGAAATTAAGGCTTTAAAATGAAAACCCACAGGCAATTCAAAAGACTTCTATGAAAACTCTAAATGCATCGAATGATAGCAATAATAAAATTGATATCCCTTCATATGTAGAGAGAAGGAATGTGAACAATTTCACAAGTAATGAAAAATCTATACACAAATGGATGCCCTAGTGTGATTTGTGTAATGCTCCATGAGAAGTAAACCTTCACGTTCTTGCAATAATTAAAAGAAAACTCCAAGGACAATGTATTGAATGAAATGGATAAAGGAGAACAAGGTGAAGAAAAGGAAAATTGTCGAGGAACAATTTAACATAAAGCAGTATCATGCCCTTTCAGAATAAGGGATAAATTTCTCCATAGAACTAAAATTTGAGAGAACAGTTCTTGGTTAGTATCAGATATGTCGAGATCATAATGGCAATATAAAGGTCAAAAAGAATTATGAAACAATCAAAACTTGGATACGTGCAAATTACCGACACACTTCGCAAAGGCATTGTGTGTCATCTAAAAACAATTGATCAACAATGAGCTCAATCATCCCTTCTGTGGAGACTATACGCTTCATCGGAACGTCATGGCAACCTAAGTTTGCAATAATGCCAAGGCAGATTTCCTGAGAAAGAAGAAAAAAGGAAAGATACAATCAAACCCAAAGCATCAAGTCTCAGAAAACTAATTGAGTAAACCTCACCGTGAAACCACACCAAAACGAGGAGACAAATTCCATAGATCAAGAGGTAATAATGAAATTGAACTTAAAATCAAAAGGATTTCAAGATAGTGATAATGAGGCTTACTGTAACACGTGCTGATTGGGAAACTTTAAGGTTTGCCAAAAGCACTTCAAGTACAAGGTTTTGCACCTGGACATGAATATTTAGGACATTCCAGTCAATGAAACTATAAAGATAAAATGATAGTTTGCCATGGCAACTAGCAAGGTAAAACTTCTACGCATTTACTAGTTTCACTAAAAGCCCATGATATTACATCATTTAGTAAATGGCGTTCCTCACTTCACTTCTCCAATCATTGCTGAATAGTGGATACTGTGCCTGCCTGTGAATTCACTAGTAATTTTCATATAGTTTTTCCAAGAAAACGGAATTATTGAGACTCAAACATAGATTTGCTAAGCATCAGAGATGCTAGTAGAAGTGCTACATGGGCTTCATAAGAAAAACACATATGATCACGATGATGGCTTCAATGTTAGCTTAAGCCATACTCCCAAATTCAAAGGCCACACAGCTTGCAATGAAAAAGACGAAATATTGATACAAGGGAACAAAGCTAAGGTAGTACCATCAGTAGCGCATGAGTTGGACTTGCAGCAAGATCCCACAGAACACAACCATGCTCTTCCCAAATATCATATTCCCCTAACAAGTCCCCATCTTCTCTTTGACAAGAAGATTGATTGATATCCATATTGTTAGGCCCATTTTCTTCTCCAGAAGTAGGCAATTCACTTGCTTCCATCCAGCTGCTATTGGACATCTTATCATGGTTGCTTTTGCTCCCCGTATCGATGGGGATAAGTTTTCGTATCAAAGAAATCACATAACTAGGATCAACCGTCGTTGTTACATCAAACAACTGCAGCAATACAACAAACCAAAATTGATTTTTTCCGCACCACCCACCAGTAAATGCCTCAAATATCGAAAATGCAAAACCAAGCAACAAAAAAGGAAAAATTATTTGTTTTTGGCAGAACAGTTCAATTACCGAATTATGTTAAGCAAAACGAATATGGTAACCTATTTCGACAAGCAAATTTCTAATATTTTATGTATCACAAACCCTAACTTCATGAATAGGGTTAAAGAAATAGAGCCGTTGGATTGATGTTGAGACCTCATCGGGCGGAGGAGAAGGGTGGTGAGCAGGTGCGTCAATTGCTCCTCCTCCTCCTTCTCCTTCTTCTTCTCCTCCAGGATTTGGTTTCACATCCAAGGCCATTTTAGATTCTTTTTGTGAAAGTACGTTGAAGCAGAGTCTTGAGTATTTACTAACTCGGCTGATTGAGTTGACAGTAGCACTATTACTCACTCTTTATAATTTTATGTTTTTATATATAAGGCGGCGCTTACTAGTAACCTTGTCTCTTTTCTTTTTTTACATTCCCATCTCCATCTCCGTATCCATCTCCATCTCCATCTCCATCTCCATCCATCGTGATTTTGTTTGCTTTAATAATTTTAATGGACATCTCTTCAGAATAAGTATTTGGATGAAGCTCCAAAGGAATTCAGTGAATAAATCCAATCAAGGTTACCAAAAAATTGGACGAAACAGATATCTTTCAAACACTCGTGTTCCTATATACATCTCCGCTCAAAGGCATGGGACTCAAAAGAATGCAGTGAGGAAAACCAAACAAAAAGAATGGTGAGAAAATGTAGCACAAATCAATGCCCCCATAATCTGAAAGCTTTAGCTCAAGTTCAGGTTCTCAGGAACTGGAAGCCCCTCAATTTCCGTCACCACCAACAACAACAACTCCAGCTTCCATTTCCCCCTTCTTGTTTCCAGACTCATCCACAACAACTGCTTTCGGTTGAAGATTTGGAGTAGAAGGCTCAAGCACATGAAGGCCTGAGGTTAACCATGGATGATTAAGGTAGTCTCCTGCAGTTGGCCTCTTCTCAGGTGAAAAATTCAGCAAGGGAACAATGAATTCAGTCATATCAGTTGCATCTTGCTCATTGAAACTGTACTTCTCCATAAGCACTTTATTGAGCGGCCAAAACCGCAATTTACGGATATTCCTTAAATCTCCATGCCTGGTGAAGAAGTCTTGGGAATTTCGACCGCCTAATGCAATCTGAAAAGATTATATAACAAGAGTAAAATGACAAGACTATCGTAGAAAACATGTCGACAATATGATTCAGAAATTTTGAGTTAAATAGTAAATAGCAGTTGACAATTGGCACAATTAAAATGTCTCAATATAATAATAGGCAAATAAAATTGCAAATGAACTTCTCTTTCTTTCTTCCCAAATTCTAGATTAGCATAGCATGTGTACAGTCTCACCCTCCGTGGAATCACACCAAGAAGCTCCATCATCAATGCTAGATGGTCCTGTAAATATCAATCATGGAGGTTAAAGAATGTCAGACAGGATTTAGCAAAAACCTCTTCATGTAGCATAAAAAGAGACTGCTAAGAAAAAACAAAATAGGAAAGTGTCTTGTGTGGCCATACCTCATTCTTACCATACTTCTCACCACTTTGAGGATCAAAAAGTAAATCACCAGTGGCCAACTCAAAGCAAATGCAAGCAAAGGACCATAGATCAGCCGGAGTCGAGTATCTTGATCCAAGAATGACTTCAGGACTCCTATACTGTCTAGTCTGGATATCATTTGTGAATTGTTTGTATGTCCAACAAGCATTTCCAAGATCAACCAATTTGCACCTGGCATCAACAGCTGCCAACAGTTTTTTCCTTGTGGAAGAAGAGCTCCTCCTGCTATCACCACGTGATTTCAGGGAAGTATCCTTCTTTTCCTCACTCTTTGCCAAATCACCATCAGAAGAAGACTTGATTGGCTGTTCTTCAACAAAATCATCACTCAACTTTGCATCAACAGCAGAACCTTCACAGAAATATGTCTTGGGATCAGCCCCGTTTTCCTTAGAAGCTTCCTGTCCTTCAAAACTCTGAGCTGCCTTCTTAGCCTTCTTTTTTATTTTCTTTTTCTGATTCTTTGTCAAACTACCATTTACACTCTTACTTTCTATGGGAGAATGACATCCAGCAGCAATATTGTTATTCTTGCTGGCTGGAAGGACAAGAGGCACACCGGAGTTATGGGGATCTTTGGAGGGATCAATCATTGATATAAGCAAGATATTCTCTGGCTTCAAATCAGTGTGAATAACTGAAAGCCTATGATGTAAGTAATCCAAACCTATTAAAATATGAA
This sequence comes from Erythroxylum carthagenense, assembly GCA_026413575.1. Taxonomy (NCBI): domain Eukaryota; kingdom Viridiplantae; phylum Streptophyta; class Magnoliopsida; order Malpighiales; family Erythroxylaceae; genus Erythroxylum; species Erythroxylum carthagenense. The sequence continues at coordinate 9,440,702 of JANZLD010000008.1, read as the reverse complement.
AACATAGTTCTTTAACTTTGTGTAGAGGTACCCCTCGATAATCACTATATTTAATGAGGGATAAAAGATTGTCTCCCAAATACTCAAAAATCATGCATATGTGCAGTCCGTTGGGACCCGAATGCCTAAAATGGTCCAAAAGCTTGACAACACATTTTCTGTCATCTGGATCTCCTTCAGCAACCTGTTTGAGGATCTTTATCTCATCCATTGCAGCCTCAGTATAGCGTTGAGCACTCTTTTGAACTTTTAAAGCTACATAAAACTACAAACAATAAACTTCTAATGTTGGTGAGGAGTTAAAAGAAGAAAAATAATGAGAAATGCATGAATGATTTTCACAATGAAACAAAGATGAAGTAAATATTGTTTCCCAGGATGATAATATAATACAGTAGATAACTTGTAACTCTTAGAAAACTCTTAGAAGAGGCTTACTGCATTCTGTTTCTACTCCTCTATTCTATCACCGACCAGAAACTGAAATAATTTCCTATGTTCTCCCTCACAACAAGCCAATAAACCGTAGTGCTTTATGTTTAATTAAGGTTTCTCCTTCCATTCTCTCTAAAATCTGCCTTTGATCGCATTATCTAAAAGATTGAATCCTTTCTTTGTCATTTTGAAGGAACAAAATGAACTCTTTTACGCACATTATCTAAAAGACAATCTTCTTCTTTTTTTTTACTTTGAATGAACAAAATGAATTCTTGAAAGTAGAAAACATCAAACAAGTAGAAACACAGAAATCAAAACATTTAATCATTCTCATCCCAAGCAATGTCAGCTAAAATACACAGAAAAACACACGTACACACACACAGACGTACCGATCTCTGAGTGTCCCAAGCGAGCCAGACGGTTGAAAAATGACCCCAACCAAGCTTACTCTGCACCACATAACGCTCATTCTTGAATGTGTCTCCAATGGCAACTGCATGGTACCCTCCTCTCCTGTAATCTTTCTTCCCTTCATTCTCCGACTTGTAATCACTTTCCGAGCTCCTTTCCTCCTCCGCCATCATAAACTCTTAAAAAGAGTTAATACTTGGTAACCAAATTGTACCCAATTTTGATGAGCCCTTCTTTATGGGATTGAACCAGACCCCAACATGAAAATTTTCCAATCTGGGTTAAGGAATACAAGCAAGCAACACTCTAGTGAACAAGAGAGGACTGTGGATTTAAGCGAAGCTGCGGGGGTTCTAGTCGTTAGACAAAGGTTAATTAGGGTTTTTGGTCCCTTGCAACTCCCGCCAGGAAAGTAATGTCCTGGCCCTTGCATTTGGTGCCACGTGTCGCCTAACAATCCATTGTTGGGACCTACATCCTACGTGGATTTTTTATTTATATAAAATAATATATTTAAAATTTTTAAATTTTTAAATTCATTTTAAAAAGTTATTTTAAAATTTTGACATATCTAATAGACGAGAGATTTTTATCTGTTAAGTAAATAAGAAAAAAATTAACGTTTTGAAATGAATTGATAAGGTTTTAAAAATTGTTACTTAATTTAAAATTTTTAAAACTTGAATATTTTAAAAAAGATCATTTCTTTCATATAATAAGAAATACTGTTTTTGTATTCTTATATTGTCTAACTTTAATAATTAAGATAATATAGTTAAATTATTAATTAATGAAATATTCCATGACGTCAACTTTACGTGTTTGTAAATATACAATTATAAATATAGTACAAACTAACATTAATTGAATTAGCAAGTCAATTTTGCATGTTTGTGAATATACACTAATGTATAGCTAAATTAGAACGTACAGGTGATCCCTAAATTCAAGGATCATAAGTACTCCCTCTGTTTCATAATAAAAGTCGTTTTAGAAACATTTTAATTATTCAAAATAAGTGTCATTGTTGACTTTGT
>JANZLD010000008.1:9409744-9426009 GCA_026413575.1 Erythroxylum carthagenense | reverse complement strand
CTTAAGAAGGCTGTAGGCAATTATTCAGTGGAGGCCTCATTACCAGAAGGTATGGAGATTGAATTGGAAGATATAGTGGAACCAGATTGTGTGTTGGCAAACAGGACAGTCACTTCTTTTGGGGATTCAACACAGCAGTGGTTGACCATGATTGGCTTTTAAGTTACTTTGTTGCAAGATTCAGATTTCAGACATGATACATTGATTTATGGATTTGTATATAGAATGGAAAAGTGAATTACAGTTGTGTAATGAATTATGGAATTGTATATTGAATTAAGAAATGGAAATGATTTGTGTATGTATGAATGTGAATGAATGTATTTTTGGATATTTGATAATGTGATTTGGTTTCCGGATGGGGAGTCTGATGATTACTGGTTATTGCTTGAGAAATACAGAAGTGTTATTTGAATACCTTGCAGGTTTGGGTTAGTTGTAAAATGCAGCTATTATGCTGCCCGATTTTGTATGATAAAAGAAAGATAAGAGTGAGATTATGATTTTGTTAGCAAGAATAAGATATGGCATGGTTATGAGGAATTTTATGATTTGAGTTTTGTTTCAGGATGTGATTTGTATAAGATTGAATAAAGCGAATAAGTAAGAAAAGAAAAATTTTATACCGGTTTCGGAATTTGGTTTAGTCTCAAGGTATCCAATGCACGTCTTTCTAATATATAAGTTACGGATGTCGGGAAAATTGATTTGGTCCGTTCGAATCTTTTATGAATCTGTTCTTTCGATTCGATTTGCTTTTGATTTCTTGTTTTGATTTGTATTCGATTGATTCGTTTCTGAATTTTAATTGTCGATCAGAAATTTGTTATTCGATTCACCTTCGGATTTGTTTTATCCGATTTGAATTCGCTTTGGTTTCGGCCATTTTCGTTTCGTTTCCAGTTGGGATCCGATTTTCGGATCGGGTCCCAACAATTCCTTTATTTAAGCCTCATTAAAACCTTATTACAAGACCTTTTGATTTTTGTTTCTAGTTTCTTTATAAGTAGTAGAGATATGGTTTTTTTTTACAACCATATGGTTAAGAATTCTTCTATGTATTGATTTGAGAGTTCCTACACTTTTCACCATAAACACTTTAAGTGCATCGAGCGAATCCTTAGTGAGGGTGTAAACATTTGTGCTTTTGATTTCAAAAAGATTGGCTACATGATTATATTGATATTGACTTATGAAAGTTAGTTTAAAGATAACTTAAATCTAATTGTATATTAATTTGATTGATATGATATGATGATTTAGAGTGTGGATGGACATATTGACATTAATAAAGGATGAACATTTGTAAGTTTGATGGCTTGGATTATGATTTGCTTGAGGGCAACCAAAGTTTTAATAAGGGGATGTTTGATAAATGAATAATTGATTATATTTATATACTCATATTTAGTGGGTTTTTCCTGTTATTTGAAAGTTTTATAGTATTTTGGTACTTATTATGGTTCAAGTGTGTTTTTAGGTGAAAATTACCTTTGTAAACCAAAAGGGGAAGAATTTAGGTGAAATTTTTAGAATATTAAATAACCCATATGATTTATAGTTTGAGTCCTATAAAAAGAATCTAAGATGATGGTTATTGGGTATTAAATAAAGGGATCTCAAATAGGTCAAAGACTCTTTCCCTCTCTCTTTTAAAATTGAACCAACATGATGGTTGGTAAAATGATATATATAAAAGTTTTCGAAACTTATGAAAGGTTATCTTAACCATTAGAGAAACCGCTAAAAGTTTAAGAAGAAGAGAGGAAATAAACTTGTATCAAGAATGTCAAAATCTTACAAAATGATCGTGGATACAAGTATGTCATAAATCGATCCATAAATATCTAACAATTGGTATCAGAGACACGATGTTGCATGATTTATTTTTCTACCATGTATGTTTTTGTATGGAGTGTTGCATTCTTTTTGTTCATTTACGATATGATGCACTGCCATGAAAGAAACATAGAAATAGAAAAAGAAATAACAATGCAAGTTTTGTTGTTATTTTCGGATATTATTTGAACTTCATGTGCAATGCTTTATCAACATATTAACCAAAATATGGATGAATGGTTATGGATGGAATGTTTAAAAAATTCTAGAAACGAATATGAACTTTTGGTGTTGATATGTATGTATTGTCTAACCTTTGGTGTTGATAAAACAATGCATAAGAGAACATAAAAATGAACATACTGTTGACAAGAACACAGACATGAGCCTTTGGTGTTGATATAAAATAGAAATGAAACAAACCTTCGGTGTTGGTATGAAAGGAATGGAAAGTGATTTTTGGATGTAAAGCCATCAAAAAACCCATTCTCAATGTTTAACTGACACATAATATCTATGGAAGGTTTAGAGTGAGAAAAAAATCTATTGGATTGTTTTCGTTGGTTAATCACCGAATATGTACATGGTGGATGTGTTTATTGCTAACTTAAACCAAGAGAGGATTCTAGAAAGGAATAGCAAGAAGAATCCATAAAAGAAAGAAGAAAAAAACAACAAAATCAACGTCTGAGGAAGAAGACAGTGTAGCGTAGCACGCACCAGATGGACTTCCAAGCCCAAAACTGATTTATTTTGGGCTTTTGGGCCATTAAAAATTAAAATTGAGTTAATAAAAGTTTATGGGCCAATTATAACGGATTATTTAATTCATAGTTGATTTATACATAGTATAACTTTGGTAATTAGGGCCATAGTCTATATTTCTTTGGTACATTGACTATTTTATATTATGTAATATTTGGAATTAAATTTTCCTATTATATGATGCATGTGCTACATGACATAATGGTAATTTAAAATAGTTTGTTAGTCACCAAATTGACCAAACTAATTAAATTAAATTTTTTCATGTATGATAATTGTTCAATTAAATGTTTATTATAATTGTTTCAATTCTCATTATGATATGATGTTAAAATGACATAAAGTTTGAACTGAACAGTTGAGATTATTAATTATAACGCTAGGAGGTCACCCAAAAGTGGACCATTGCTTATAATTAATGACACTAAAGGGACTTTATCAACATATTTGGTTAATATGATTATATATCCAAAGATAACATGCATGTTGACTATAATATAATTGATTGTCCATTATAGTGAACTATATATATTCATCATAATAGGTTACAACTATGTATTTAAATTTCACCCAAAGGAGAATTTAAATACATAATCAAAGTGTATAAGTTAGTTTGAATCCATTTAAGTTTACTCAAAAGCATTAATGTGTGATCCATTTAGGTTTACTCAAAAGCATTAATGTGTGACCTATATGTTATGTTTACAGCATCTACTAATTTGTTCGTCTTAGGAAATGGCTTGATCAAGTTCAATGGTCTGAACTATGGGGACTGGTCTGAACAAATCTAGTTCCAACTAAGTGTAATAGATTTGGACTTAACCATAGTCTTATACGTAAGGCCTGCAACTATAACTGAGACTAGTTCTGAAGCTAATAAGTCTTATTATGAGGCTTGGGAATAGTCTAATAGGTTAAGTTTAAATTTGATGCAAATGACAATCGCAGAAAATGTGAAGCCATCAATGCCTAAGACGGATAATGCAAAGAAGTTTATGTTAAAGCTTAAGGAATACTCCTAATCTGATATAGTTGACAAGTCTATATTAGGGACTTAAATGAGTGAGCTAACGAATAAAAAATTTAACTGGTCACAGCCCATTCATGATCATGTAACTCATATAACAAACCTAGCTGCAAAGCTGAATTCCATGGGTATGGATGTGAGTGAGTCCTTTTTGGTACAGTTCATTATCAACTCCCTTCTTCTAGAGTTTGGCAAGTTCCAGGTGAATTATAACACCATTAAGGAAAAATGAAACCTTCAAGAAATTAAGGCCATGTTGGTTCAGGAGGAAGGGAGATTGAAGAAAATAAAGGAATACTCCGTTCATCTCACGTTTCATCATGGAGCTACTAGCAATAAAAATAAACCAAGAAAGAAAGGTAAAGATAAGGACAAAGCTCTCAGCAAAGTTAATGAGGGTCGAATCCATAAGGATAAGAGGTGTCACTTCTGCAAGAAGCCTGGTCATTTCAAGAAAGATTGTCTTAAACGAAAGGCTTGGTTTGAAAATAAAGGTGCAAACTATGCTTCAGTATGTTTTGAATCCAATCTTATTGAAGTGCCTAGAAATACCTGGTGTTTAGATTCTGGTGTAACTACTCATGTGTCCTATGTTAAACAGGAATTCTTTTCAATCTAGACCATAAACGGAATTGAAAAGTTCTTGTATGTGGGGAACAAAATGAAGACTCAAATAGAGGGCATTGGGACGTACAAATTAATCTTAGACACTGGGTGTTACCTAGATCTAGAAAAATGTTTTTATGTTCCTGAATGTGCTAGAAATTTCGTTTCTGTTACAAATTTGGATGATGTTGGATTTCAAATTAAGATTGGATACGGTGTTTTTTCTTTATATAAACATAAGTATTATTATGGTTCTGGTACCTTAATTGATTGTTTACACCGTTTCAATCTTGATGTTGATTTTGCCGCATCTCTGTTTCATGTTGACCATATTATAGGAAGTAAACGTAGTGCACAAAATGAATGTTCTACTTTTTTGTGGCATAAAATATTAGATCATTTATCTAAGGAAAGGGTATAAAGGTTAGTTAAAATGACATCTATTGAATTTTTTTTTGACTAGGATATATGTGTGGATTGCATTAAAGGTAATCAAACCAAACATATATTAAAGCATCTAACTACAAGTAGTAGCACATTACTGGAATTAATACACATTGACATCTGTGGTCCTTTCGACGTTCCTTCTTAGGGCAACGAAAAATATTTCATAACCTTTATTGATGACTTCTCAAAATATGGTTATATATATTTACTGCATGAGAAGTCTCAATCTCTGGACATCCTAGAGGTGTTCATTAATGAGATAGAAAGGCAGTTAGATAGAAAAGTAAAGATAGTGAGGTTTGATAGAGGTGGTAAATATTATGAAAATTTTGATGAAAATGGACAATGTCCATGTCCATTTGCAAAGTTTCTTTCACGTCGAGGCATATGTACGTAATACACAATGCTTAGTACACCACAACAAAATGGTGTAGCCGAAAAAAGAAATTGTACTCTTATAAATATGGTTAGGAGTATGTTAAGTTATAGTTCTATATCGTTATCATTGTGGGTGCATGTATTAAAGACCGCTGTACATCTACTTAATAGGATTTCTAGTAAAATCTCCTAAGAAACCTTATGAACTATGGACAGGAAGAAAACCTAGTTTGCGACACCTTCACAGTTGGGGTTGTCCGGCATAAGTAAGATTGTATAATCTACATGAAAAGAAGCTTGATGCAAGAAATATTAGTAATTTTTTCATTGGTTATTCTAAAAAATTCAAGGGGTACAAATTTTATTGTTATAACTATAATACGAGATTAGTTGAGTCTGGTAACGCTCGGTTTATTGAGAATGGTCAAATCAGTAGGAGTGGAGAACCACAAAAAGTAGATATTCACGAGAATCAAGTAGAAACTACTCCAAGACGAGTAGACACTACCACATCAGACGTGATTCTACCGGTTGTTATTCATCTTGTTGCATCACAGATACGCAACATACCGGAATAACAAATTAATGTTCCAATTCCATAAATTGAACATATTAATGAAGAACCAACTAATGGTGATCAAGTTACAAATGATCAAGTAATGTCACAAAACGTAGCATTACGAAGGTCTGTAAGGCAATGAAGACCAGCTATTACAAGTGATTATGAAATTTACTCACTTGAACATGAATGTGACTTGAGTATTGATAAAGATTCAAGCTCGTTCAAATAAGCCATGGAATGTAACAATTTTGAAAAATTGTTCAATGTTATGACAGAAGAGTTGAAATCAATGGATGATAATAATGTCTGAGAATTAGTTAAGTTACCGGAAGGTGCAAAACAAGTGGGATGTAAATGGGTCTTTAAGACCAAACGTAACTCACAAGGTAACATTGAAAGGTATAAAGCCAGACTTGTTGCCAAAGGTTACACTCAAAAGGAAGGTATTGACTATAAAGAGACCTTCTCTCTAGTTTCAAAGGACTCCTTAAGAATTGTTATGACACTGGTGGCTTATTATGATTTATAGCTTCACCAAATAGATGTAAAGACCACCTTTCTAAATGGTGACTTGAAAGAAGAAGCGTATATAGATCAACCAGAAGATTTTAAAACCATAAGAAAGGAACGATTTGTGTGTAAATTAAAGAAGTCAATATATGGATTAAAGCAAGCTTCCCGTAAATGGTATCTTAAGTTTAATGATATCATTACATCTTATGGTTTTATAGAAAACATTGTTGATCAGTGTATCTATATGAAGGTTAGTGAGAGCAAGTTCATTATATTAATCCTATATGTTGACAATATCCTTCTTGCTGCAAATAATATGGTTTTGTTACATGATGTTAAGAATTTTCTTTTTAATAATTTTGAAATGAAAGATATGGATGAGGCATCCTATGTGATAGGAATAGAAATATTATGGGATAGATCACAAGGATTGTTACGTTTGTCTTAGAAAGATTATATCGAGAAAGTATTAGAAAGATTTCAAATGGAAAAATGCTCCGCAGGGATAATTCCAATTCAGAAAGGGGAAAATTTTAATCTAATGCAATGTCCACGAAATGATTTGGAACGTAAGGACATGGAGTCTATTCCTTATGCGTCGGTATTTGGGAGCTTAATGTATGCTCAAACATGCACTAGGCCAGATATCAGTTTTGCTGATGGAATGCTAGGTTGATATCAAAGCAATCCTGGAATGGATCACTGGAAAGCTGCAAAGAAAGTCCTTAGATACTTACAAGGCACTAAGGACTATATGCTCACATATAAGAAATCAACCCATCTCAAAATGATAGGTTATTCAGACTCAGATTATGCCGGTTGTGTAGACTCACGAATATCTACATCCGGTTATATGTTCCTATTAGCTGGAGGAGCAGTTTCATAGACAAGTGAAAAGTAATCCGTCATTGCTACTTCCACCATGAAGGCTAAATTTGTGGTGGGTTTTGAGGCCACGATTAATGAATTGTGGTTGCGTAACTTTATCTTAAGTCTTGGTCTTGTCGATAATATTATCAAACCGTTGCGAATTTATTATGATAATTCCGCAACTGTATTTTTCTCTAAAAATAGAAAATATTCAGGTGCGAAACACATGGATTTGAAGTATTTGTCTATGAAAAAAGAAGTGCAAAAACATAAAGTGTCAATTGAGCATATTGGTACCGATCTCATGATAGCGGATCCGTTAACTAAAGGCTTGCCACCTAAAATATTTATTGGTCATGTTGAATGGATGGATCTTATAGATAAGTCTTTGTTAGCATAGTATTCTGACATGTATATATACATATCATTGTCTTGCTCGAATTGTTATGACATTTCTGAATTCAATTATAGTCATATATTTTTGCTCACTTACTTGTTATCTATATTATGTTGTATACATTAATTATTATTTGTGAGATAAAAATTACAAAATCACCCACTTAAAGTTTTATGAGTTGAGTTGATTCTGTGTTACACGGAAGGAATCATGTTGTATAACTTGTGATCCCCATGATCCCGTCATCTTAATTCAATTAAGGCTGACTTGATCGATTATGTGTATTGTGTGCATTTAAAGTTTTATTGTTGAGTCACTAAGTCGTAACATGGGTCAAGTGGGAGATTGTTAGAATTTTTAATGACCCATGTGATTTATAGTTTGAGTCCCATAAAAAAAAATTAAGATAATGGTTATTGGACATTAAATAAAGGGATCTCAATTGGTTCAAAGATCCTTTCCCTCTCTCTTTCAATATGAACCGACATGGTGATTGGTGAAAGTATAAATAAGTTTTAGAAACTTATGAAAGGTTATCTTAACCATCGGAGAAACCGCTAAAAGTTGAAAAAGAAGAGAGGAAATAAACTTGTATCAAGAAAGTCAAAATCTTACAAAACGATCATGGATATAGGTATTTTATAAATTGATCCATAAATGCCTTACACAATACCTTAATAATAAATAGGCTTCAGAACCCTTATCTGCTGTACTCTCACCTTCATGGTTTTGGGAGTATTATAGTTTCTTTTTGAAGTAGGAAACTTGTGGGGTAGGGAGAAAAGTTTCATTTGAGTTCGTATGAGGCACTGCGTGCCCGTTTGCAGCTATATGTACTGAACAATGGTTGGTGCTGTTGTCTCTGCAACAAACAAGCAGAAGTTACCCATTCAAAAGACACCCAAATTCATTTTACTTTTCTTAGAAAGGTTATTCATTAATGGACTTATTAATTAGCTATACTTCTACATTACACGTGAATGTTAGGAATTATAAGGGATGTTACCTCCAGAGATATTGCACAATACCGACATGGACTTGTATGATTCTAAATATTTCAACATAAAATCTTCAAGACTGAAGAAAAACAACATGCATCATGCATGGTGTGGTTGTTGCCAACTGGTACAAAGAGTTTTATTGGTTTTTATGTTCATCTAGTTAGCTCACAGAATCGATACAGGTCGCTACTCGGTAGTATCAGTGATTCAATGAATATCAACATGAACGGGTGATACGTGGGCAGTTTGTCTTTGGGTACTAGCTGCGAACTTGCACTGGAGAAAAAGATCCGGCCTATCAAAATCAAGCTTCGTGTTCTTTTTGTCTTCGCTTCAAGAAGTTAATTAAACTTTTACGTCAATTTTAAACTCAAAACATACCTTCATTTACTTAAAGATTATACGTACGTGTTCCCCAAATGTAACAGTGAAAATGTTCATTCGGATTTTAATTGTTACTTAACATTTGGTTTAAAGCCATTGATTTCATTTTCTATCGTCCTTAATAAACATTAGACCAACCAAACCGAATAAAGACCAAATCTGCAGACCTTATGCAGAAGATTTGCTGGACAGAGTTGATGATGTCCCGTGCAGAGTATTGCAGTCTTTGCAGTTGTCTTAACAGCTTCAAGCAATATTTGGAAACTGGAGACCTGTCAGCTCGATGAACTCACAGTCCAGTGACATTTCAGGAAACAAGTTGACCGAAGGTTCTTTTATTTTGAAGTTTTTGAACACAGCAAAAGCTAGAGCTTACTAGGTTCAAAAAACCACGGTTTAGTGCGTGTCTCTACACATTTCCTTGTTCTTCACAGCTCGGGTTGGTTGCAGGAAAGTTGAAGCCATTCTGCGTTGGCTATGGATCAATATGAGCGTCTCACTATTAAAGTGAAGAATCAGGTGTTCTCTGTCTCCCCTTCTTCTTCTCTTCGTTTTCTTTTTCATTAGTTCTTCATGTACCTTTCGATTGTTGGTTGCAAAATAAAAATAAAAAATCTGATTTTGATTCTTGCTATCTGCTGAAAAATATTTTAAAAGTACCTGGACTCTAACTGCTTCATTGGAGTTGGTTGTTTTGTCTTTAGATCTTTAAAAGCCACTGCGGGCATGTCCTTCTCTCTTTCTTCTTCAATGGCGTAAATCTTTTAAAGGCAAATGATGTAGCTTTTCCTGATTCACTAAGAAACATTATATCAAACTTTTGTATTAACTTTAGTTCCCGTAGATGTGCTGTGTACTTCCTTGACTAGACTTACTATGCTGTGTAGTATAGCTTACTTTTGTCATTATTTAGCTTTGCTTGTTGAAACTTCGGCGATCGAGGCCTTCAGTCTTCCAAATGTCTTGGAGTTTCACGTCGACTTGACAGACTTTCAATCTTCCCTGATTCGCCATAAAATAATAATAATTTTGCTTGTACAGAGCTAATTGTAGTCGACAAGCTAACAACATTGATTTTGTTTTTCGAGTAGGATGGGAACTGTCTGCATTACAATGTGAAGGCGGACACTCGGATGTCCAAGGTCATGCATGCTTATTGTAAGAAAAAGAATTTGCACTCTAATACGGTCCGGTTTTTATACAATGGGAAACGAGTTGCCAAGAATCAAACCCCAGCCAGCGTAATTTTCTTGAATCACTCTAATAATACCATTTTCAATTGCTAATCTTTTAACAGATTTGCTTGTTAAATGTAGCTTCAAATGAAGAATGGCGATGAAATTGATGCCATGATGCACATGAGTGGAGGGGGTGGGCCTGGTGGCAGCCATAATGAACATGAACACATGATCGGAGGTACTAAGCATGAGCAGCCACGGTTATGCAGGTAGAAGGTTAATGCATTTTAGTTTAGACAAAGAGTGTAAGATTATTCTGCTGTTAGAACAGATATCATGTAAGATATAAAGCAGCTGCTGATGGATTTTACTTCTAATGAATGGTAGTTCAAGTATACACATTATTTAACAAAAGAAAAACAAGAAGGAAGAGCCACAGCCTATCACACACCAAGCAGCCACAGCTGCCACCAAAACAATAAATACAGAGGCACTGCCGGTTAGTACTAATATGGCCGGCAAGAGCCCTCCAATGGTATTATAATTATGCTACAAACATGTGTAACCACCAATCATATATATGTGCAGAAGGAAAGCCACAATTGATATTAATAGTTTGCAAGGCAAATCCCGAGGTGAATTGTTATTATTCAGCTCTCCTGCATTTACATATTCACTCTTCCCAGTACCTGTTGTCGTAGAGACATTTACCGATGTTGAACCTGATAAATTTCCCAATTAAAGTGTCAGAATTAAGCAAGAGAAAACTTGAAAGAAGTTTTAATAATGGTAGTAGCAGGTAGCTGCAACTTACAATCATAATTTGCCCATCCAATTCGTTGATTTGCAATATCATAAACGAAAATTTTGTCTTTCAGAACAAGATCTGCGTAAGATAAACACCACTTTTTTTTTTTAATACATAAACAAGCTTGTGACAAGATTTAAATAAAGAAGAGAAATATAAGTAATGAAAATGTCAAAAGTACAGGACAGCCTCAAAGAAAGAGCTTGCTGTTGAGGTTCTAAGAATGAATAAATGAGCTTCAGCATGGAATTATCTCGGTTGTGAACACCGAAGTAGGGTCGAGAGATCTGGTGGGATCAAATGATAAGGATATAGTAATATTCGTATAAACATTGTTTTATGGAGATTTTATGGCCATGGGATATTCCACACTAATGAGATGAAACGCAAAGCATAGAACTTGCAAATTCACAAACTAACAAAAAGTTAGAGTTAGATGATCTATGGAAGAGCTCAATTGAAAGGGAATTCTTTTCAGCATTTTTATAAAAAAAAGGGTAGGTTCATCAAGAACGAGAGGAATTCAAAATGTTTCAAATTCCTACATTTGACTGTTGAATAATATAAGCTGCACTAGGAGCCAAAAGGTTAAATAGAAGGTCGACTAGAAGGTAATATTTTCTTCGACTGAAACTTTTGGTTTTAAGTGCTTTGACTTGTGTTTTCAGTTAATCTCCACAAAAGAGTAAAGAATAAAGTACAAGGACAGAGAGTGAGAAGATGAGAGAGATTGGGGTTGTCTACCTCCTAAAATTGTTATTCCTTGACCCTGAACCTTTTGAAAACCGATGCACCAAACTGCAGCACCGCCCTGTGATAGCAATTAAACCATTCAAACTAGACCAAATATTTTCAACACATTTAAGATAGAAGCTTGGATGCAAATCACTGTAGAGATTTAGAGATGGTGGTTCAAAAGAAGCAAAGGAGTTCACGAATAAATAGAAATTCTTTGGTCTGATAATACAGGATAGAACTAATGCAGCTTAACTACAGCAATTTGACACAAGGTCGAGCAATATTAACATGGAGTAAGGATTCCAAAGCTAAAAGTTTTTCGGATCTGCATGAGATGCATTAATGGAGGTAAATTAGTGAGGACTTTGCACACAGTTGGGAACATATGCATCAACAATCATGATGTCAACAAACAGTTTAGTAAATCTAGGGTAGAAATTTGATACATCCCAACCATTATTCAAAGGTCAACTAGTTCAATATAAAAAGCAGAAGATGGATATAACAGATTATAAAAACCTTGAAATCAAAATGAGAACTTCAATGCTTAAAAATCATTACAATAAATTTTACACTTTATGGAGACAATCATCTCATTTAAATTGCCATACAATGCAAAATTTTTGTCCACGCCAGTACACAAAATTCATGGGTTGCTAAGAAACTCACAATAGAATTTTGCTGCAGAAGGTAGTCTTGAGGATTCAAAATCATGGATGCACCATTAGCAAAGTTGAAACTAACTTGAGGAAATATATCATTGACACTGACCACAATGTAAAAGCAGTTTGAGTTGAGACAATTCTAGAAAACAGCAAATCAAATGGAAGATAAACAGAATATAACAGAGTTAAAAGAAAACCCGGAAGTGATCAGATAACACTGATTTCCTTTGGAAAGAACTGGACGCACAGATTGTGAAACAACATTTGTAATCTGCAATGCAAGCAAAATGCAGTCAAGAGAATGAATAACATATTATACAGCTGCAGATTCTCAGGAACGTTCCTAGAGAATCGTACAGGTATGTATATTCTAATCTATCCCAAGGGTTTTTCCATAACAGCATGTGAATTTTGTTAATTGAAACATACAAAATGATACATTGCAACTTACAGCACTAACAAAAGAATCATAAGCCTCTTCGGCAAGGTATGCCAAGGTAGTTCCAGAATCAACTATCGTCCCTGTGTTACTTGATGCAGCAAAAACTGATGGATTAATGGCTAAAGTTTGGCCATTGACAGATATGCTTTGCAGGTTCAAATTGTAATGAGACCTGAAATTTGGATTTCATGAGACTACTCAGAATTGATGCAGTACAACGTTGTATGAAACGAAATGTTGAGTTTCTATGTTTAATCTACAAAATGTGATCAACCAAATCCAACTGTATGAAGAATAAAATAGATGAAGAGAACAACGTATGCAAAACAATCTGACACATCATTACTACATTATTATTTTCTTTCAAGGGCAATGCCGTTATAGCTGTTACAAGACTTCAACTCAGGAGTCAAGCTTGATATAGTGCTACAAGAAGTTAGCTGTCCTAGCATACGGATTAATATCACTGTGACAGCATGGGTTTTGCTTGCTGGTGACATTTAAGGTACAAAAACCATCATACTGATTTAAACGGCATAGCATGGAAAGCACACTTTTTTATCAGCACAGAGTCAAAACTGATTTGACGGATCTCCAGTCCACGCACCATATACCTAGCCTGCTGGAGTATTCACCAGAAAAATGGGCTACACTTAACTTGATTTGGTGCAATTTAACCTCAAAAGAACTGATCAAGAGCTTGGTCCGACAATGAATACTCAAGATGTACATGCAGTGTGGAAGATAGACTAAATCATATCTACTAGAAGTTAAATTCTACTTTATAGCAGTTATGAAACAAAAGAATGAAATGCATGTCCTTATCAGAATATCATAAATTATAGAATTAACTTCAGCCAATGTCCTATCGCCAGAGACAAGGTTAAGTTAATCAATAGCAAAAGACATACAGTGGAAATAGTTTCTAATTCTTGGAATAACTGAAAACAAGCATGAGAAGACAACATGGATTTCACAAGAAAAATACAATAATAAATTCAACTTACTGTGATGGAACAATTGGAGTATAAACAATATTTGGCTCCACAATTTCTCCAAGAACCAATATACCACCACCATTATCATCTCCTTTCAAGCAGTGGGAGAAGACTCTTGGTGTTACTCCTTGTGAAGCAAGTTGGGAAATGATAGACATGTCCTGTTGCCCAAATCCAAAAATCCCATCAACTGCTCTATCGGATTTAGTTAAGTCTCCTGTCTGCAATGTGCTACACCTGTTTTAAAATAACAGCATCCATTTTCTTGAACTCCCATTTGGAAATAAAACATTACACTACGTCTTAAGGTAGAAAAACTTCCAAGAGCTCACCCAAACGTGATGGGAGCCGTAGAATTATTAGTCACAGACCCACCAAGAATGGTATCAAAATGCAGCAGATCAGACACGTAATAGCCTGATGTGCCACTTCCATCACCATACTGGAATGTGTAACTACATTGATTGCTTTGCGAAGAACATGCAGAATCTGATGATTGAACACCAAGACTGCACCTTTGGTCTGAACACGAGATTAATGAAACCGTTGATGAGCTCTCAGGTTCAAAGAAGTTGAGTGGAATCTGTAACACAATAAAACTGATGATGTAGAAATACCTCAGCATTAAATGTATATAGAATGCAGAAAAGCTAAAGTCAGCTTACTTGAAGTCCGCTTGAGACAGGGCAACCGTTGCATGAGCCGCAACTAACCCACAAAACATCACTCCCAGTGTCAATCTGTACATAGAAATCCTTTGGAGGAGAGCCCAGTTGCACTTTGGTATAATATAGGCTATGGGAAAAAACAAATAGTGCAAGGAAGAGAAATTAATGTGACCAAAAAAGCTCTCCTAAGAGCCAAATATGACAGAAATCCTAGGAAGCTGCTTTTTGTGGAAATAAACTTCAGGAAAATATTTAAGAACAAAGTTGCTTATGGTAGTCCCCTAAACAGAACTGTAAAACTGACCACGTGGTCATAAACATAAAAAACTATGAAGAAAGCAACAAAAATTAATCATAACTCGCCCATTAGAAAACGTAGGTTTGATGATATAGAAGATAGAAATGTAAACTTTTGATTTGAAGCTCCAAGCTTGGCGAGTCATGATTGGTAGGAAGGAAATAACGAACCCGAATATGGCATATCTCCCAAAATAAGTAGTTACAATTAATGAGCTTTCGCAAGGCATCGGAATACTTAAGTAAACGAATTAAAATCTCACATTCCAAAAACAAACTCAACAAGTTCAAACGAAGAATGCCCACTGTAAGTCGTGAAAAATGACAACAAAGCCAAATACTAACCATTACAGACTGAAACAAAACCCAGAATTCAATCACCAAAGCATCATTTTTGAAAACAAAACAAAACAAAGAAAAAAAGCTGTGAGTTACCCAACAAGAAAAGGATCGAAAGTCCCTTGGACAGGGAAATCAACGATCCCACCGGCGGACTGCAGCATTCTTCCATGTCTGACACGGTCCCGCTCTCTAAGCTGACCCAGCTCAAGCTTGTGACTGGCAGGAATTCCCCTCTGCAGCAGAAAAGTTGTCGGAGACGAGCACATAACCGCCACCGTCGGGAAGACGACGGCTGAGATGAGAACAATCGCCGTAAAAGCCAAGCCCATTAGTCTAATTTTCACTCACAAGGCCTTGTCTTTCTCTTGGTTTTATGGATTTGCTTTGCCTTTTGTAAAGTGGGATTGAAACGAAAGCGAATAAACGGTCAGATTTGGTGGGTCGGAAACTGGGAATGATTCGAAATATATGCGAATATAAAAAATAGCAGACCGGAAGAAGAAGAAGAAGGAAGAGGAGACAGACAGCTGATATCAGAGTTTGAAAACATCAAATGGATTTGCGTTAACGTTCCAATTATTCTGCGATGTAAATAAATATTACTCCTGCTTTTTATGTATCGCAACAACAGTATTATATGTTGTCAGCATAATTTTTAACATAAAAATGCAATGATATGTCATGCACAGTTGATCTTGAATCTTTGATTACAAATCTCAAAGATCCTATCCTTATTCTTCTTATCTAGATGAACGTTCATAGTAAAACTACCAACCTCCCACTCCCACACAGTAAAAACAAATTATTCTAATGGATTGCAGTGACTTGCAAGACTATTCTATACGGTTCAAGTTGCAGCTTAAGCAATAGTTAGCTTTTTGGGTTAATAATATCACGTTTTTTTTAAAAAATGTTTTAGCTTAGGAATAGCACAAACGTTTTTCTTACATTTGTCATACTCCATCAAATCATGCTTCAGAAGTAATATGCTGGATGGCCTGTCACTAGAACGTGGTTTAAATTGTGAAAGGTGGACAGCATTGTTTCCTTCACATTTGTACCACCCGGTTTTACGGATAATTAATTACAAAATGTAAAATTATTTTAGATTTTTTATTTTAAAAGTATATTTTTTAATTAAATCTAAAAATAGTATCATAATAAAAATTTAAAATATATTAATAAAGACTACAAGTGTAACATCCCGTTACTAATGGGATGTGTACAGTTCATTGCATTCGTATTTGGCATGTGTATGTATTGCATAAGTGGTATTAAATTGGTATTTGTACGTACTCGCATATATGACATATTTCCGATTAGATTTGGATAGCTTGGAT
>JANZLD010000008.1:9250372-9262202 GCA_026413575.1 Erythroxylum carthagenense | reverse complement strand
ATTTCGAAGTAATACAACATTTAACTTAATGTACCTGCCAATCCCATCCATCAATATCAGCAAAGTTGCGAGTGCTAAAGCACGGGCTGCTTCCCAAGTACGCAACCATACCAGCAAATACTCTACTCAGAGTATCGTTTCCAACACTGCCATCTATGGCTGCACAGATCTTGTTCATTCTGTATGATGGCGCTGTATTGTATTGAGCAGCAGAGCAGTAGATATTGCCCAAAAGGTCCGTCAGCTGAGCAGAGTTGTCTAAGGGACTACGAAAAGAGGAAAAATGAGTAAATGACAAGAAGCAGTGTCCATAAATTGAAACAAGATTGCAATCTCAGGTCATTACGCACTTGCAAGTCATGAATTTCTGACTGAGGATTGACATGCCATTAGGTTGAGCAGCGACTTGGTCGATCTCGGCCCATGATTTTTGTATGGCTTGGTAGCAAGTCTCACTAATCTCCTACACAGAAATAGCCTATTTGACATTAGCAACTATAAGATACTTCTAAAACAAAGAGAAATGAATGAAAGTGAATAGAATTCAGAAGTATTGACTCTGAAGTCCTTGGTGACGACAGAAAAATATCCATTCTGCGGTGTAATGTTGTCGAAGTAAAGAATTGGCGCTGATGAGGCCAACGCTCCAATGGCAATATGAGGGTATTTGAGGCGGAACCATGAAGCCAGCACTAGATATATGGAATAAAAAATTTGAAGTCATGTTTTTTGCTTAATGTATATAATTATTATTATTATTATTGTGTTATAACAAACAAAAGTCGCGTACTTCCTCCATATGATCCTCCCGAAATGATAACGGGAGAGTCTTCAGCTTGCAGATTTTGCTTTACATGAATGATAATTTCTGCATAATCTGCTATAGCTTGAGATGAGCTGAAATAACCACGCAAGCTTGCATTTTTTAGAGCATCATCACTTGAATGGAATGGAACCGATTGTCCATAGAACCTATGCTGATGAAATAGATACACGATGGTCAATTGTTTAATAACATTTAAGGTATCCCGGTAAATAGAGAAATCATAGTTCATGATGAGCATACCTCTATATACAACAAACAAGCGTTAAAGCGTTGAGCATTTTCAGGGAAGAAACCGACAACTTCAAGATCATCATCCAGTGATGACTCTGCACCAAAATACACAAAGATTGGTGCCCTAGCAGCATTTGCACCACCCCAATACTTGGTGCTGATCATGTATCTTTGCTGAAAGGTTTCGTAGCTTTCAGGCCTTTAATTGAAGTGATCCAGTGTTTGATTATAGAAAATTGTAACAGCATCGTCCGGCAGAACAGATTCCGTAACAACATCATTATCTTTAAAATGTGTTAATCCTATAGGAAGCCTCCAGTTGATCTTTCGTGTCGCATGAGCTCCATTGGTCAACAAAATCAGCAATGATAGTAATTGAAGCCATTGAAACAGAACTGATGAACATTTCATCGTGATACCTAGGTTTCAACGAAAATTCAAAAGTTCTTGTAATGAAATCTGAATCACAAGAAACCTTAATCGTTTATAGTTTTATGTAGGAATCAGCTAAGAAAGCTTGCACTGAAAGTACAAGAAAGATTCAAGGCATGCCAAAATAATAGCTTATATCGTGTTTCAACAGTCTTACTAGTGGGGATAGTCAGTACGTAGACCAACTAACTTAATAGAAGCAGAATTTATATTATGAGTTTAATTTTTTGGCCCTTCTTCTCTGGAATGATGGCTTTTTTCTTTATTAATCTTATGCCTAATGATGCAAACTCATGGAACTGCAATATGCAACATATCTTTTGACGTTGTTATAGCTCTAATGTAAACAAATTTTTATAGCTATAATCACATTTATCTCTTAGTTCTTGATAGAAACAGCGCACTAACAGCGTCCGCGTGAATTGGGGTCTTATCTTGAACGTACTTTCCTGCGGCCATAATCTTCTCATCCAATTTTCTTTTGACAAGCTTCTCATCCTTTAAATCATGCGGACTTGGTCAGAATAATACAGCCAACTATTATCGATCATACTAGACGAGAATGACTTGTCTCTAGAAGTAATACTTGGATTCAAGAATTTCACACACTCAGTTTTTCATTAATTCATACTTACATCTTACAGGGAGAAAAAGGGACTAAAATAGTCCATCATTGCCTAATAAAAAATAGGAAACAATCAAGTGATTACGGAAATTATGTACAAATAATACTCTAGAGATATACATTCTATAAATACAAAGGAATCAAATCAATTCTAATAATGGTAAACTCAACAGTAATGGAGGGTGGAAAGCAAACAAACATGCAATTAGTTGATTTGGACTCTTTGAGTATTAGAGGTCCTAAAGGATCAAGTTTTGGGGTGCCTAACCGGGTTGCATTTAGAGAGGTAATGACAATTAGAAAGATCAAGTGGATACATTGATATAGAACTACTGGAGAATTCATGGCTTTTGTGATCAAGAAAATGTACATTCTCATCATTATATAGAGGTAGTCTTTTTGTTTTTGAGCTTAATTTCATTCGATATTGCCAACTGTATTATATTCCACAAGCATAAACTGCACGATCGAAACTTACATAAATGTCTGAGAGTTAAAGTGTGAATATAAGTTCTAATTCTACAACATCAAAACCAATATTAACAGTCATATTGCATTTGTTGCAGGGATGTATACTTGTACCAAGAATAATAATAACGAAGAATTTTGGACCTTAAAATATTGGACGTAATATTGATTTTGTTGCAGTAATGTATCCTTTTACCAAGAATAATAATAACGAATAATTTTGGTGTAAGACAACCGTTTGATTTGATTAAGTATGTATACTGGTTATGATATACAGTTTCGGATTCAATTTATTTTTATCAAATTTTAAATCATTTAGAGATCTATTCGTCCAATATAAGCGACTATTTTTACAATAATTTAAAGAGTATTTTTCAATAGCTAAATTTACGAACTCTCTCTAACCCAAATTCTATAATTGATGATGCTTTAGGTTTTTCAATGTTTAACTCTTTAGATTTTGAGTCTATTTTCTTACTTTGAAGAAGACGAATTTCTAAATATTTTTCGCTATTGTTACAACTTTGTTATGTTGGAACATAAATATACAACATATCTTTGGACATGTTATAGCTTTAATCGAAACATTTTTTCATAGCTGTAGTCACATTTATCTCCGAGTTCTTGTTAGAAACAGCGTGCATGACTTTGGGATCCTAACTTGAACATTTTTTCTTGTGGCCACAATCTTCTCATCCAATTTTCTTTTGATAAACTTCTCATCCTTTAAATCATGTGGACTTGGTCAGAATAATTAATACAGCCAACTATTATCATACTAGACGAGAATGACTTAGCCTCTAGAAGCAACGGAGGGCGGAAAACAATTACGTGTGCTAGAAGTAAAGGATGGTGGAAAGCAAACTAACATGCAATCGATGTAACCATGGCTTCATTTTTTCTTTGCTGCTTTTGCAACTTTTTGATGATGAGCCACAAATGACATAAGCCCATGACACCTTTCTTTAATGAATATGAATGATTTTCGTATGATAATAATTTTGACGCCTAATTTATAGTATATAATAAATATAGGATAGTTTGAGAATGTTGAAATGTAAAGTAGGAGTTTGTCCCACATTGGAGAAATAGAGGAAAGAAGACTAGTATATAGGTCTAGTGGGCTACTTCACCTATCACCAATTGGTTTTAGGATGGAACCTCACTTAGACTTGTATGTGGTTTAACTTTCCTTCTCGTGTGGGCCTGTAGGCCTATTGTAAATTCTAACATGGTATCAGAGTAGGATGCTCTTATGTTAGTCGTTAACCCCTCAAAATGATAGATTATATCACGTGTTAGACTCGCACGTGAGGGGGGTGTATTGAAATGTAAAGTGGGATTTTGTCCCACATTGGAGAAATAGAGGAAAGAAGACTAGTATATAAGTTTAATGGGTTACTCCACCTATCACCAATTGGTTTTAGGATGGAACCTCACTTAGACTTATATATGGTTTAACTTTCCTTCTCGTGTGGACCTGTAGGCCCATTGTAAATTCTAACAGAGAAAGAAAAGGAAAAAAAAACTCTAAAGAGAAACCAATCCTATAATTAAGAGCAACTATAATGTAAAAGAAACAAAAAGAAAATCTCATGATACTTATGCAGTGGTTCTTTCAGCACCATAATTTAGCTTTATTTTTCTGATATTTCAATAAAATTTTCCCACCAGAACCTAATATAATTTTTTATTTTTTTAATTTTCATACATGAGCATATATAGATATATATATATATATATATGCATTTGAAACCCGCAGGAAATTCACGATCATGCTTTAGCAGGATCATGACTTCTTTGACTTCCGAAGGGAGGCTATTTTCGAACATCCTTGGAGCTTTTGCCTATAACTTCTTCCTTAGACATCCAAATAACATGAGACTTAAACCAATAGACTCATAAGACATTGTTCTTCATCTCCACTAAAAATTATAGCCATCTGAAATGGATTGAGTGATGAATTTAAGATGAAAATGTTGAGGAGTATTGAAATATGATAACTAGGATAATTTCACTGAACATGCTTCGATATTTTTACTATATTTTGATCAGTAGTTATCCAAATGGAATGATTCGTGATTTAAATTGAACTAGAGACATATGGCTACAAATGTTTTGAAGATATCAAATTTCAATTCCATCTCTAAAAATTTTAGAATCTGACTTGAAGTTGAATACAGAGTACAGTTATAATTCAAAGAACAGTCCAAAGTAAATTGAGTATAACTTTACAAATACTGAATCAAATTGTATGATCTTGGTGTCATTAGAAACTTAGGACATTAGAGAACAATTGTTTTGAAGGAATTGTTGCCTAATTATGTCAATTACCTTATCAGAATGATCATGCAAAGTTGACCCAAAAGCATGTTGTTAGGAAAAAAATTCTGAAATGAGCAATTGGGTTATGAAATTAGTTTCATATTGTTTTATTACGGTCCAAACCCTAAGTACAAATTATATTTATGAGATTTTTGATATATGAATGATATGGTGAGAAGAATCACAATAAAATACCCAGAATTATCATTGAACGTGCATTGTGCATATTTGATATACATAGATGTGCATAAAGGAATACTTATACGTTTTTGCAAAAGTGTTATATATGTAAATGTATTTTGTATGATATAGATAAGCACATTAGACGTCAGTCAGATATTGCCAAACCATCCAGGCAATAGCATATTAGAGCATAATGTGAGTCAACCTAGATGATTTTCCTAGGATTGATTTAATTTGTTTAACTTCCAATTATTGAACTGTTTGTGATTGTTATGAATCCTAGACTTTAATGATCCGAGGAGTTTGATATATATTAGAAGTAATCTGGTTGTTTTTAAATTTTGAATGATATTTGTATCCTCAATGAAAGTTGAATGCCAGACTTAAGTCTGATGACTATGAGATTCTGACTGTGCATCATAAATGACTGCTACACATGGCATATTCTGTATTTGATGCATTTCATAAAATGCATGTTCAGATAAAGACGTTGTGATCAGAGTAGCTAGTCTGCAAGAGCTTGAAGCTCAGTATTTTGCACGTAGAGTTTTGCTCTGTGATTTCTATTTCTGATTGAGCCCAATGGGTCAGTATTTGAATTTGTGTCTGAAAGGCACTAGATCACAACAATAATAATGAATCTGGAGTCTCATATGCATCTGTATTTGTATATATAATTGTTTTGAATTCGCGATGATATCATGATGTGCCATTATAATATGAGTATCTGGATTATTCATGTTGTGAAAGAATATATGTTAAATATATGATATTGTGTATTTGACTTAGGTGAAATCATCAATGATGGTTCACTTATTGAGTTCGGAAAACTTATAAAAAATTACAACGTGGCTTTTCAGGTATGAGACAGGAGACCTAGTTTCTAAGACTGCACTTGAGGAATATTTTGGACTAGTTATGAATCAAAGGTTTATCAGCTGACATCAGAAGAGTTGTAACTTGTATTTTTTTAGTTTATTGTCATATAAAACTTGTATAAGGATTATAAACTTTTGTCAATGTATGCAAGGGATGGTTTTAAATTTGGTAACTTTAACTATATTAGATGATGCCATGAGTAAGTTTGATATGTGTATGCTCTAACATACCATTATCATAAGATATGTACTTGAATGTTCTTTAGATGTTCAGGCATATACTCTATGGTAATGGGATGTCACATTTTTGGTATCAGAGCATGGTTTGGCATCTTTGGAGACACTTAAGAGTAAAGAGATATGATCAATAGTGAGAGATTCAGATAGTGATCACAACTTTTGTTTGTTATAGGTCACATACTATAGGAGATCAATTTGGAGAGTCAGCTGACATGGAGTCTGTAAGAGCTAATATAGAGTCTCCTGTACATGAGTTTGCACAAATGCCTTCGAGAATTCCTGAAAGGAGAGAAAGAAGATACAATAAACTGAGAAAATAGGGGGCTGTGGACTTCTACAGAAGTACAGACCCTGCTAAGGCATAGGGGTGGTTAAAGAGAATGGAAAAAGTGTTCAACCAAATGAACTATGAGGCAGATGAAAGATTTGATTATACAGTCTAATTACTGCAAGGTCCAGCATAACAGTGGTGGAAGACTGTTCTAAGCAATACCACCAGACCTTGTAGTTTGACTTAGGAAGATTTTTTGATAGTATTCCGAGAGAATTATATGCTTAAGATTTATCTGGATAAGAAGATGAAAGAATTTTTTGATCTGAAGCAAGGCAGGCTCACAGTGGCAGAGTATGAGATAAGATTCAATGAGTTAATAGGGTATGCAACTACATTGATCCTAACAGAGGAAGACAAATGTAGACGGTTTGAACATGGAGATCAGAACGAGGCTAGCCATTTCAAATTTGGGTAGTTTTATGAAACTCTGGGTGGCCTCGATTAGAATTGAACAGTTGTTGAAGGACAGTCAAGGAGAGTATAGACAGGAGGTTAGAAGAAAGAGGTAAGATGAATCTTAGGTTGATTCTGGCAGAAGCTTCAGAAAGTGTCAAAACATATCATCTCGATTCTAGGCCAGATCGAGACAATCTGGGTCCAGATCAAGAGGTGGAATTGTTTAGACTGGGAGAGTTAGAGGACAAATGCCCTCCAACCAGTCTCAACAGCTGTCTGATTGTGAGCACTGTGGTAAGAAGCATAGTGGTGAATGTTAGAGGTTAACGAGAGCTTGATTCCGTTGTGGCTTTGTAGAACATCTAATCAAAGATTGTGCTGAGACTTTAGGACCACAGTCTGAAATTAGAGGAGGAAAAATGACTAAGACAACAGTTCAGCATAGTAGAGCTGTCAGATCTACACAGAGAGGCAGAGATAGAGGCAGAACTCAATCAACAGGGCCCAGTGTTAGGACTGAGGTGCGGAGTTACTAGCTGCAATCTCAAGCCAGGGTCTATGCTATCACCAAACAGGAAGTGCAAAACTGCCGAGATGTGGTAGCAAGTGTGTTGAATATTTTTCATTTTGAAGCATATGCATTGGTAGATCTAGGATCTACACATTCATTCCTCACACCGCATCTGGCATCTAAATTGCACC
Organism: Erythroxylum carthagenense; assembly: GCA_026413575.1. Lineage (NCBI taxonomy): Eukaryota > Viridiplantae > Streptophyta > Magnoliopsida > Malpighiales > Erythroxylaceae > Erythroxylum > Erythroxylum carthagenense. The sequence goes on along the minus strand of JANZLD010000008.1, from coordinate 9,254,562 downwards.
GTGAGAGAGAGATATTGAAATGTGGGTTAGAGGTGAGTACCCCAATGGGTAGCACCACAGTGATTGGTGATGTATGTGAAAGGTGCATAGTTCGGATTGATCAGGCAGAGTTGGAAGTTGATTTGATTGTATTGCAGTTAAAGGGAATAAATATTATTCTAGGCATGGATTGGCTCACTGCTCATCGGGCTCTGATGAATTGTTATACTAAGGAAGTAGTTCTTAAATACCTTAATCAGCCGAGAGTGGTGTTTTGGGGAGTTAGTAAGGTTGTGCCAGCCCAACTATTTTCATTTATGAGTGCTACGAAATTGATCCGAGGTGGATGTGAGGCTTATCTAGCCTACGTAGTTAATACTTGAAATGAACAAACCATTCAGGATATCCCAGTTGCTAGAGATTTCCTGGAAGTGTTTCCTGCAGAACTATCAGGTTTACCTCCAGAAAGGGAGATCGAGTTTACCATAGACTTTGTTCCAGGTACTGCTCCTATAGCAATTCTTCCATATAGGATGGCACCTGTAGAACTGAAAGAATTGAAAACCTAGATACAAGAGTTGTTAGATAAGGGTTTCATCAGGCCTAGTGTGTTACTTTGGGGAGCTTCGGTATTATTCGTAAAGAAGAAAGATGGAACTATGAGATTATGTATTGATTTATCAACAGTTGAATCAGATAGCAGTTAAGAATAAATACCCATTGCCAAGGATTGATGATTTGCTTGATCAGTTATAGGGAGCTCAGGTGTTCACGAAGTTAGACTTAAGATCAGGATATTATCAGTTGAAAATAGCTAAGGCTGATGTACCAAAGAGTGCATTTAGAACAAGATATGGGTACTTCGAGTTTTTGGTAATGCTGTTTGGATTGACTAATGCCCCAGTAGCTTTTATGTCCCTGATGAATAAGGTATTTCTGTTGGGACCTAATTTTGGAACCGAATCCTAACCAGAAAAACGGAAAAACATAACGAAAACAAAGCGACGGAAACGAACGAATCGAATCTTAAAACCAAAATGCAACGAAAGTCGAATCACAAATCGAAACGAATCGAAGGAACGAAAACATAAATCAGAAAACAAAGTGGACAAATCGGATCAAAAGGCGAAAGAATCAAAAGCGAATTGAATACAAACAAATCGCTTAAGAACCAAAAACTTAACTTCGACATCCGGAAAGAATCGAAAGCGAATCGAATACAAACAAATCGCTTAAGAACCAAAAACTTAACTTCGACATCCGGAAACAAATCTTTTAGAAAAACGCAAGTTGGAAACCTTAAGACTAAAACAATCCAAAATCGGTATAAATTTTTTTTTCTTTTCATTCTTCATCATTCACAATTTGTTCAAAAGCGTGCCCACGTTTCAAAACAATACTAGTTCCTAAATGGAATTTAACAATTCCACAACCTCAAATTATTTCATTCATCAAATTCATCATTCCTCATCTTTTTAAATGAAACATATATCTTATTCTTATTTTTCTTTTGCCAAAAGACACTTAATACGCATATCTCTAAATCCACAATTCATACATAAAAGGCACTTCAATATTTCAGCTCAAACAACACAATTCATCGGACCTCCTGTTCGGAATCCCATCATAAGCAAACACATTCAATCATCATCATATACATAGCACTTCAAATAATTCTCAACTCCCGTCCGGAATCTAAACACAATCAATCACAATTTATATACAAAACCATAATTCACTATTCTATTCCATATACAAATCCATAATTCAATCAATCACATTCATATATCATAACCATACACAAATTTATATCTCAATTCTATACACAAGTCCAGAAGTCACTTACATTCCAAAATAAATGTACTACAAACTTTAATGGCATTTCAAGCCGTATACAAATCAATACCAAAATCCAAATTACTCAAAATACAAGATATGCAAAAATCGATCAAATGCCTTAACCTTCTTTCATCTGATCTCCTGCTCGATACCTGGAGATGGGGATGAAAGGGGGGGTGAGCTTATAGCTCGTGGATAACATGTTTATAAATCGAAAAATAAGCAAAAATCATTTCTCAAAATTTTTGCCATTTTATAAAAATTTCACAGTAGAAAATTCATCAGAAGCTTATTTCTCAACTTTTCAACTTTTCAAAACGTTTATAAGAAATTTCCAAAATTTCACGGTTGAAAACCTCAAATTCTCATTTCTCAAAATTCTTAAATTTTTCATAACTTCATAAACAATTCCGAAACATGAATGCAGCACAATTATAAACAAAATCAAAAAGACATAAACATATCTGAATGGTTTTGGTTGGTCCAAAACAGAATGTACTGCATATTTTCACATAGCGGTCCTGTGCAACCGTAAACAGAACGTACTACACTTTCCCGCATAGCGGTCCAGTGTAGCCGTGAACTTATGGGAGTCCGTAACGGAGCTCCAATGCCACTAGCCGGCAACCGGACGAAGCCTATAAAAAGACAAGTGCAATTGACTTAACTTATGGGACCTAACCAAACCCACATAACACATTTCACACTTGAAAATCGGATTGCCAGAAGGCATGTTTTGAAAACTTAATTTTCATATTATGTCATAATAGACCCATTCACATTCAAAAATTCACAATATCAAACCAGTTCACATAACACATTCTTAATCATTCAAACACAATGAATGCAACACTTTAGCAACATCATCAAATTATTCAAATCATTCAAAAACAAAGAATTTCCTAATTATTGCAATTTCTTAATTCATTCCAAATATCGAATGTACAATTGTAACAATTTCTAAAATCATTCTAAAAGTAAGGAATTTAATCACTTGAAAATAATAATTTAGGAATATCTTCTTTCTTGATTTTTCAAAAACACAATATTAGCTTATAATTCAAAATATAAACATGGTACTCACCTCAATTCCATGCTTGAAACTTGTCCAAAGCTTCAATTTCTCCAAAGCCTCACTTCAATTCCCTAATCCAAGACAAAAATCCTTAATTCATAACCATTCAAAATTTGAATAATTTATACCAAGTAATCACTAAAATTGAGCTTGGAAATCACAAACCCATTTGTTCCTTAAGCTAAATAACCCAACATTCTTTCAAAATTTAACAAGTAAAAAATTCCTCTTACCTTAATCTTCACCATTTTCGGATTTTCTTGGCTCATCTTGGAGCTCTCATCTTCTTCGATCTTTTCCCTCTTGGATCTACTTGAAAAGCTTGCTTGAAGACCCATAAAAATCGAACCCTAATCCCTTTTTCTTCTTTCTTCTTCTCCACCACCGAAGCTTCACTCTTCTTCTCTCTTCTTTCATCTTTTCTTTTATTTCTTCTTTCCATTTCGTCCTTACTCCTTCTTAAACGATAGCCCAACTACTTTCCCTTTAAATGAATGTAAAAAGACTATTAAGCCCTTCCTTATAAGCCTTTTAACTTAACAACTTAAGTAACCTTCCAATTTTGCCCTTCATGCCTTCTTTACACTTTAATTTCTAACACTTTAATTTAATCAAGCCAATCAATTTATGCTATAAGCTCTTACTCAATTTAACATGCTAATTATTCACATTAACATGCTAATTAAATTAAGTCCTCAAAATCATAAAATATAACAAGGTCTCAAAATTCATTAAATCATGTTTGATTTAGAACATTTTTCAAATCATCAAATTGAAGGAATTTGCTAAAACTTCCTTCTATAAAAATGTTCCTTATTGTCTTAATTTCATAACGCCGCCAAAATCATTTAATTTGGTGCACTACTCCTAAAGTTATACTCCAAACATTTTAGACTATTCTTATGTGAACACATTTTCCAGCTATTTACTTCCATCCAAAAATTGACATTCTTAAAGACTAAATTTGTTGGACCCATGGGTTGCGAACCCCCATGACCCCCAACTGTTGAGCCCATGGGTTGCAAACCCCCATGACCCTCAACCTTGCCAGGTATTGTCCCCTCTGGCCTTAGGTGAGTTTCTGGCACTCGAACCCAAGACCTCAGAGTTTTGTTCCACCTTGTGTGGGCGCCGAGAGGCGTGTTCTTAAAGAACAACAAAACTTTGAGATCTTGGGTTCGAGCCGTGGCTTCCCAAAGTGCCAAAGAGGACAATACCTAGAGTGATGGCGGTAGAGGCCGGGCTCTACAGTAGCGATCGCGGGCCTCTAGAGGTACCGAGGGGAGAGGCCCCGGTA
>JANZLD010000008.1:9237270-9248965 GCA_026413575.1 Erythroxylum carthagenense | reverse complement strand
CAGCCCATGAAAAACTAATGTGGAACACTCAAAACCCACAAACATATAAAATGGTGCAAAACCAGTAAACACCACTAACTCGCAACCACACCCACACGCACAAAACATGATAAGAAGAGGGATTAATGGTTATTGAATAATGAGCGAGCAACCAAGCTTGAACATCAAGTTTAAGAATGATGTGAAATACGACTTTCCATTTTATGCACATTTCAGCTTTAGTACAACTAGAAGGTCCCATTTCTTAACCTACTGAATTTTTAAGCCATACCAAACTCACAATTTGGCATTCCAAACATAAGAAATCGGAGAAAAGAGAACAAAATGGCCCTTTGATTTAGTTTTTCTACTACAGTTCATGAGATCTGATGGTTTGCAGGATAGTGTGCGTGGAAGCTATAAAAATAATAACATCAAAGTGATATGGGTACGAATAGTGCTCACTGTCTGATAGCTGTAAATAGAGGATATTTGGACATCCCTTGCAAGAAATGCTGTTTCACATCCACAATCTTTCTTCTTGGAGAATACTTCGTTGATTGGGCATGTTTTGCTGCATAATTCGCAATTTCCAAATGATCATATTTAATTTGTCCTCAAAAGTTCTGAAAATCAACATTTTATCTAAGAAAGAATCACATGTGAATTAATTAATTCTTTTTTCGATAGTTTTATATTATAGCTAATTTTGAAGCACCAATACTTAATTTTTTTTAATTGATGGACATATCTCATGCAGACCAGTTGTATTTTCTTAATCATATTAGGAAAAACAGGGATATTCAATTTTAATTCATTTTGACTTGGATTAAACTCCATTTATGTCAATATCTAAGATCATTAACTAAAAGAAATTAGGTATTATCATTAGTGATTTGTCTTTAATGATTTTAAAATGACTCTTTCCGGAGGCTTTTATGCAAGATCAATCATATGATGGTAAGTTCTAAGATTTGACAATTAACAAGTATTAGATGTGGAAATGGTGTCTACCTCTACATATGTATCTTTTATCAAGATGCAAATAATTTTCTGGTGGCATCTACACTTGGGATGAGCAAGGACTGGTTAATACATAAAGATTGTAGACTTCCTGCAGTTTACATTAAATTTTAAAAAAATGTTATTTAAACCTAGTTATAGAGTCGATATGAATGGAAATATGCATTCATCAATTCCCTAATGAATAAGAAATATTGAATTTTTCAAAGTTGAAAAGATAAGACAGGTTGAATGTATTAGTAAGAATGTAGCATTTTGAACAACTCATTTTATAGATGATATTTATTGTCATAATGAGTATGCTGAAGTTGGATAAGTCATGTTACTGAACACGTATCTTTTAACAGTATCTCTTTTAAGTAGTCATTTTTTATATTTGTTATGATAATATCTTGAACTAAGTTTAAATAAGGTGTTATTGGTTGGAATTAATTATTTCTTTTCTTAAAACTGAACAAACTGAGGGCCATCGATAATCTACTATAAGCGCTAAAATCTTATGAAGCTTTTAGACTTTTTTTGAAAGTTGAAAGAAATTAATCATAGCAAAAACTATCATACCATTACAATAAGTCACATTGTCATACTGAAACCAGTATCTAATGAGGTGTCTATAGAGAGCAAAGCTGATCAAAAAGAAACAATGAATTAAAACTTCTAGCTAATTTTCAATGCATTACCAAGTGTGTTGTGCTTGTTGTGAGTAATGAATGCGGCTCGAACTCAATTGACAATGTGTTCAGTGATTTGATGTTTTCCTTCTTCGATTTCCTTGTATAATCTCTTGTTTCTCTCCCTCCAAATAGAGTAGATGGCGGTAGTATAAGTTGTTTTGATAAGTGTTTTGGTTCTTCTGGCCTAGTCTTGACAATATTCATGTTAAGTTTCTCCCTCCATTCAAATGTAAACTTGAGTAGTTGTAGCATACTCATTATCTTACTCCAGATTGCTTAGGTGTAGCTACATTCAAAAAATAAATGATTCCGACTCTTTGCTGTAAGTTTACATAAAACACAAAAGAGATCATAATTTCCAAACCACCTATCCTTGGTTTTGACCCGATTTTTTATTATTAACTAAGTGAAAATGAAAGCTTTCAGGTTTAAAGATTATCTCCAAATAATATCAAACCAAGGAATCCGTTCAGCATCACTCGACAGTATCTTATTACAGATGCAATTAAGAAATGTATCTATTGGGTTAGGTAGCCAAATAATGTTGTCTTCTCCCATTACGTGAGGAAGAGGAGACAAGTATTCTGAAAGTAAGGAGAAACCTCTAAAATTGCTACCCCATTCTTCATTGTGGATGAGTGAAGAGACCCTCCCATTCAATGGGATACGATTTCTGAGTGGGGCTAATGCTTCTCTCTGAATAAGTACTATAAGACGTCCAATTATCAAACCAAAACCAAATGCTTGCACCATTCCCCAACCGATGCTTAATGTAAGGATAGATCAAGCACCTCAAGTTAAGAATGTAGTTGAAAGTCTAGGAATATTCTATAAAATTTCCAAGTTGCCAGAAACTTCGATCCTAACGATTATATTCATTTACCCACTTGATCCATAATGTTTCTAGTCATTAAAGAGTCACCATATTCTTTTGCACAAAAGAACCTTTTGCATTTGAAAAATTGAGATAACTATAAGTCCACCTAGCTTCTTTGTTAAAGTAATGTCACTCCATTTTACCTTGACCTTCCTAATTACTATTTTCTATTTTTCCTTACCAGTAGTAAGAAATTATATTCATGTACAATTTTGTTTATCCTTCAAGTTGTGCTTCAATACTTATTGACAATTATTAAATTAGTAGAATTTGATTTAGACAATCAAAATTGCACATATTATTTTCTATTAGTCTGTTCTATACTTCTGATGTTTGTTAATAATAACAGTAAGTTATAAAGGTCAACGGCATGATATGCTTCATATTTTTAGTTTTTTCTATTTTTAGTTAATCTATTTATACAGTGTAATCATCTAAATAATATAAATATTTTGCAATATATTCTTGTTCTTTTTATTGTTAATTTTCTATCAAATAAACTTTTGCAATTTTTATTTAAGATACCTTTCAAATTGGTATCAAGCCTTTGTCTAATATATCCAATTACCTCTCATTAAAAAGCCTAATCAACCTTCCAACAAATATACATAAAGTATATTTAAACTCACCATTTATAGCAGTACCTCAATCTATATTTGATGGCGAAAATTACAAGGTTTGGGCAATTAGAATGGAGGCCTCCTTAGATGGGATTGTTCTTTGCTATTGGAGAGGAATAAGAGATTCCTTCATTGCCTAACAATTCAACACTTTCTCAAGTAAAGGTTCAAAAAGAAAGGATGCAATGGAAGTTAAAGGCAAAATCATACATATTTTTTGTTGTCTCGTTAATAATTTTTATTAGGATTATGACCCTAAAATCAACTAAAGACATTTGGGACTGACAAGTTCTTTAACATTGTTAACGTTGTTATATTTCAATATGTCTGATAGTAGGATTATACAAAAAAAAATTTAGTTAAAGTACTTGAAAATTTTCAATAACTTCTTTATTGTAGAACTTTATGTTACTTTAGAAGAACTATTAAATGCGTTGTAGCCATAAGAGCAAAGAAGACTCATAGGTAAGAAGCCACAATTTAAGGTATCCTACAAACTAAGATCCAAAGTAAAGAAAAGAAAAGAAAAGAATAAAAAATGTTGATGCAAATGAGTTTGTACGTAATTATAATAGATAGTAGTAGTGACAATAAGAAGAAAAATTACCCTCTTTGTCATTATTGGCAAGAAAGGGCAGCCTTCTTTTAAATGTTGGAGAAGGCTAGATTTAAAATGTATTAGAGGCAACAAAATTGGAAATAATAATATAAGAATATGTGTAAGAGCAACTCTCAACAACAAAATGAAACTCAAGTTGTATTCCAACATAAGGAGGAAAAGCAATTTTTTGTAGCCACATGCTTTCCTCAGCTATAGCTCAAGTAAAAATTGGCCCATTGATAGTAGTTATACTAATCACATGACCCATAATAAATAACTTTTTAAGGAACTTGATAGATATAAAGTGTCAAGAGTTAGAAATAATGAGTATATTATAGTCAAAGAAATGGAAACAATAACCATTGAATTTTTCAAAGGTACAAAAATGATACCTGATGTTTTGTTTGTTCTTGAAATTGATAAAATTTTATGAAGTGCTGAACAATTTTTTGAGAAGGGTTCCAAAGTAATTTTTAAAGATAAGCATTATCTAATAAAGATGCAAGTGACCAAGAAATGTTTAGAATCAAAATGAGAGACAATTGTTTTTCTCTAGATTCAATGTAGGATATATAGGTAGCTTATCCCATTTCAATAAGTAATGCAGAGACCTAATACAAGAGGCTAGGCCATTTTCATCACGTGATAGTGCTATATATACAATGGAAGGAGCTAGTTTTGGGACTTATCTCTATGAAACTAACCCACAACAAATCTGGTTGTACCTCAAAGAACTCTTTCTTAAAGGGAGTAAATAAGATATTATTTTCACAGATGATTTAACCATAATGTGTTGGATTTTTTTTTAGGTTCAAGTATGAGGTGGCAAGTGTATTTTGGAGGTTCAAAGTATGGATTGAGAACTAAAAGGGCTCTAGAATTTAAGTCTTGAGATCAGAAGAAGCCAAAGAATAAATATAAGAACATTTCAATATATTTTATGTAGAGGTAAGCATTGAGCACTAACTTATTGTTTATTACACTCTACAACAAAATAGAGCAAGGGAAACCATAATAGAGATGGCAAGATGTATGCTACATGAAAAAGGCTTGCATAAAATTTTTTAGGCAAAAGTTGCAGATGTTGCTATGTTTCCGTTGATAGACTTTCTATTAAGGATATAAAAGGAAAGACATTATTTAAGGCTTGGAATGGATTTAAACCATCCCTGTTAAAATCTTAAAGTATTTTGTTGTATTTATTTTTAACTTATTATTTAGGTGAAAAGGGATAAGCTTAATATGAGAGCAGAACTAGACAGTTAAGACTTTGTATGAATTTAAATCATCTCTACTAAATCTTTACATTTTTAGTTGTATTTATTTTTCATATGAGGAGGGGAAAGATTAACATAAGAGTTGAACTAGATATTTTTACTAGCTAAAATGATTTTTTAAGGCTTATAGAATTTTAATCTCAAGCAGGGAATACTTTGATAAGTAGATATGTTAATTTAATAGAGACATTTAGAAACTAACACTATAAATCAAAACATCAATATCCCATTAAATTATGGAGAGGAGGATGATGAGCCACCTATCAAAAGTACAGGACCACTTTATGATATTTATCAGAGATGTAATATTGCTATTTTTGAGCCTATAAAAGCTAAGAAAATTAAAAAGAATTCAAAATAGATAACTAAAATGAAGGAAGAAGTTGAATGATTAAAAAGAACTAAACTTCGAAGTTGTTTGAAAGGCTTGGGAATTGGAAGATGCTTGGTGTCAAATAGGTATTTATGACAATTGAATGTTAATAGCTCCATTAATAAGTACAAAGCTAGATTTGTGGTAAAGAGTTTTGATAAAGTTTTTTTAATGTTGATTTCTCATGGAGATTTGCTCCTATTGCACCACTGACATCATTAGAATGTCATTAGTATTAGTTTTTTAGAGTGATGGAAAGTGTTTCAGCTTAATGTCATATAAACTTTTCTCAATAGTTATTCACATGAGGAAATTTAAATTAAAGAACTTGAAAGTTTTATAGTAAAAGGATAGGAAAATAAAGTATTTTTGAAAGTTTTATAGTGAAAGGATAGGAAAGTAAAGTCTTGTTTTTTTTTTTTAACTCAAGAAAGCCTTATATGATTTTAAAAAGGCTCCAAAAATTTTGTAGAACAAAGTTAATTAGCATTTAATAGAAAAAGTATGAGTGAATTTGTAATACTCTCTCTCTCTCACATCCTATCATTTCTATTTTTCATTGTTACCCTTAGAGGTTAATATTCATAAAATTATTATCTTCCTCTATTCTTCACCACCACTGAATCTAATCGGCCAACCATATGTACTAATCAACTCTCGATCATGTCACAACCATACCTATTTTATCTTATAATCACGTTAAATTCAACAACAAAAATTTGAGAAGAAAAATAAAAAAACTCAAATCTTCAATTCATCGCCCCTGGTGAGTGATGTTGACCACTATCATCATTGGATTCACGTCGATGTTAGAAGCAAAAGCCCTACAATCTTTTAGTCAGTCACTGTTTGCCTCATTGTCGATTGATAAAATAGAGGTTAGTGCTCTTAAATAATTTTTATTTAATTCGTTAAGATTGATTAAGAATTTGAATTTTTTCTAGTTACCAAAATTATTCTAATAATCAAGAGTTTTCATTTGGTATAAAAATTGTTAAATTATAAGACTTAAAAAAATAGCGATCACGAAGGTATATTCCGATGATCAAAGATAATGTTTTGGTGACTTTCCAACAAAATTTTCACAAAAAGTTTGAAAAATTCTATAATTGTGCTAGTCATTTTTTTCCTTAAGAACTATAACAAAATTCTTAACGATTTGTGAATTAAAAATCACGAAAAGTTTAGGCAGGAATGAAATCAAGGGTCGAATTATATAATTAGACCATCTTTGTAAACCTAATGAGACCTAGGTTGCTAATTGTGTCGAACAACTTGTAAATGACATTGATTAGGATATTTTTATTCTTATTTTATGGTGAGACCTGCATTGCAAGGTTTAGACAGACAAGTACATTAATCAGGTAAGTTCATATATATTTATTGATACGAATGATAACATGTTAAACTAGGATAGATGTCTCTATCCTTATACAATTGGATATATGTATAAACCTACAATTATATGTATGTACATATGTAATTTGTGTAGTTGTTATCGTGATGCTTATGTGAATATTGGCACGAAATCTAAATGTATGAAGACAGGTTTGGATACTTATATTATATTGCATATATTTATAATGGAACTTATATGATTGAGTTTTTGTTTTGTGAAATTGCGTGATTGATAGTTGGATTGTGTGTTGTTCTGTTTGATTGTAATTGTGGAAAAGGAAAAACTTATAGGCATGCCACCAAATATGTATGCATCAGGATCAAATGCACATTGGTTTAATTATGAGATATGATTATGATATAATATTAATATGTGAGACGAACTGATATTAATTGATGCTTAGATCTTGATCAGGTCCTTTTTTTTATATGTATATTACTGATGTCATTGTGACTTTGAATATATAGAGTGATGACTGATATGATGGTGGTTCTTAGCTCTCCACAACCCCTTCTGACTAAGAAAGGCCTACGACTGTATAAGTATAGGTATATGGCTGGGCCATTAGCAATGCTTAGTTCCTTACAGCCATTCAAGGTGTAGTAGTATTATTATAAGGATTTAACTTTGGAGATTAAGGTCCTCCACATATTCTTTATCTATGATTTATTATGCATTGCAAACGATTTGTCATTCATCATGAATGTGTGTTTGTACTAGCATAAATTGTATATTGTGTAAGCGGGCCATTGAGTGTTACAGGATGATACGGACTTATTTAATGAGGTCTGACTGTTCTCAACTTTATTTTTAAGTCAGCTATCACTAGCTTTGCAAAAGTGAAGCCAAGAAGTGTTGACAACAACATATTTACCTCTACGTAGACTTTTAATTTGTTTCCACTTGTATTTGTACTTGAGCGTATACAATGATATGGTTTAGTATGTTGAAAAAAATTTCTTCTAATACACACTAACATTATTGTATTTTCTAGAATTTTATATTTATTTTATCACTAGTAGCCATGCTCATGTATGGTCTGTGGGCTTCAACTTTTAGGTTTCAAGTGCTAGTCAAATACCCATTTAGGCTGTAAAAAAGTTGGAATCAAATCTTATGTTAAAAGATTTAAGGCCTATGGTGTCGTTCTACTTATTACTGCAGATGTGTTAGAATTTAATCCCTCTTTAAAATAGCTTATTTATTCAGAATACTTTTTTTTTTCTAATTAGTGATACAGACCATTTCTCTGCTTCCTTTGTTATCAAAAGATGAATTTCTCGCCTAACTTGACCAAGAGAGCCATGATGATGCCTCAACATAGGATGAGGCATTTGAACCTGCTACCTCAATTGTAAGGCGTGGCAGGTGTAGGATGAACAATATTCGATAGGAATATATAGAAGAGCTAATAGTGTCATAAGGAGTTTTCGAGGCACCTGTATTTGACATGTAATTGTTTCGAGCAGAAATATAAGCTAATAATGTCATGTTTTGATATTCGATGATGATGATGTAGTTGAGATGTTTTTATAGAGTGGTCAAGAAATAGTACTAGGACTACGTCCTTCCATAATTCGAAAGGTAATTGAATGATGTGGTAATAATTCTGGTAAAGTTTTCTTAAATGTCCTTTCAATGGTTATTTGCAATAATAAGTCTTGTATCAACTCCTAATCAATTAGCGTCGGATCCGTCCCTGGAAAAAGATCAAAGTGAGAAGCATTGTTAAATCTTCTAAAAATAGTAAAGCACAGAAAATTTTCGGCCTTGATAAGACATAATATGTCCTTAAAATATTTGATCTCCTTTCAGTTGTCCTTTTGCCTTCTCCGACAAAAATCGAAAATGATGTGCACGCTTCTCACTGGATGGTGCAAAAAGAACCTTTTGTTTTACTTGCCTACATGCTAGGAAAATGTATTCGTGTACGCTTTACAACTTGTCTCTTTATCTAACCCTTGTTAATTTTTCCATGATGCGATATTTCATTAAATTTTAGTTACATAGTTATTAAATTAGGCAGTGAAATATATTGTATAAAAATAAAGAAAAAAGAATGGAACATTTCTAAAAATACTTTTGCATTTGTTTATATACATGATTCCAATTTCCAATTAAACATTCAATTTAACTTTTAATTCAAACATCAATTAACTCTCTACGAAAAATGAACGAGATACAAACAGATAGAAAAACTCTAGAGCCTGCAGAAATATTTTAATTTGTTAAACAGGATTCAATAGTAATACCAAGTATAGAAGCTACTTATCCGTATCTCATCCTTTATTTCCCAAACAGTTTATCAATTCGTTCATATACTTTCTGTCATTAAAAATTTTATGTTTTCCCTACCTTTGATTTATATTTAACTACGAAGATTAAGGTAAAAATAAAATTTCGAGACTCAAACCATTTCTCCTTTTCTCTTTATTAACCATTAACCATGAATCTTACCATATCTATTTCTTCCGCCTCTTATTCCAAAGATCTAGTGCTATGTTAGGCATAAAATAGAAAGATTTAAAAAGATCAAGGTAGGAGTGAAGCTGCTGAAACATTAATTTATGTTCTTGTTTTCCTTCATTGTCATTGTTTTTGTAGGGTTGAATAAAAATACTAGCTACCGGCTATTCAAGGAGGATCAAATAGGACGGCTTTTCTGGAATACAATCATCTTGATCGCGACTTCTTCGTTGGCTTCTTTGCAAATTATTTTATATATGCTTGCCTCCACACAGTTTTAGCTCAAGTTTTGTTATCTAATACAAACTTATTTTGTTGTTGGAGTCGTCTGTTTCCTATATGGCTATTTCCTATTTTCTCCAAACATACATTTTAGTTTCTATAATATTTTTATTTATAGATATATTTATATTCTACATTTCTTTTTCTACTGTCTAATATTTTAATTTAAATTACTCAATAATTGATTAGTACGTATCTAGTCTTACATTTAAAATTCTAAAACTAGATTTGAAGTTAATGAATAAATATGAATTTATTTTTTGAAACCTATTTTTTATAATTAAAAAAACTAAAAATTAACAATTCTATAATTATTTGCATTAATTCACTTTTCAATACATCGCATCATATTATTAATTCTTTTAGATGTTATGGTTAGAAATCTCTTAAGAATCTGTTGTTATTTCGGCTCACAATTAGGTTCAAAGCACTTACAGCTATCGTTCCATAAGTACGCGGTAATCTTTAAATGATAATCTAACTCTCCTTTTACACAATAGTTTCGCCTCAAAACAACCAAAATAGAAAAGGTTAGGTGTTAATTGTTTATCTTAGTGATTAATTCAATTAACTAAACTATACAAACAAACTAAAAGGCTGACGTAACAATCTGTAGACCGCTCAAAATAATGAGGAAAATTTTAAAAATATTATTTTAGTGATTTTTATAGTTATTATAAATTATATTAATTTAATTAATTTTATATACCAACAACAAATTAATTATAATATGAATAATTTAATTAACACTACCCGATAAGTAAAATGTTTTTTCATATAATCACGCCCAATTTACAAAGCACACAACACAACACACTGATTCTAGAACTTTCAGACGTATCTTATTGTGCCACACATGCCATTTCATTGGTGATACCAAATAGAAAAACGAGATGTAAACATCGATCGAGATTAGAAAACTATAAATGAACTTCATAAGAGTGAGTTATGTTATGGGCAGACATGGCGGCAAGCTTTGCTTGGTAGTCCGCAATCCAAACTGAAATTGTTTCCCTCTCTTGGTTCCGCTGCGCAACCAACCAGTGAGGGTCACTAGGAAGAGGAGAATATAGATCCAAGCAATGTGCTCCTGTTCAACTTTGCAAATATTTGGTCAGATACTTAGAAATAGAATTCAAGCTGCCTATAGGAAGAGCAACTTTTACGTACCTTGTTCGGTGTGTATAGCAATAACTGTGTCTGATATATTCTCCAGAACTCTATAGTTAAATCCACGGTGACGAATGGATGAGAAATACATAAAAGAAGTTACAGCAATAACAGACAACAGAATTGAACAAGAAGTTTGCTATCTACCCTCCAGAACTATATGGGTCTCTTAGTCCATTTGAGAATATGATGTTGCTGGCGAAACTTCTAAGTACAGTTGTTATGTTCTGAAAAATATTATTAGAATATAATGAGAACCCAGTTACCTCTTGTACAAGAAGAATATTCTGATGGTGTGCAATTTAATCTTATTTAATTGAAATAGCTGTGATGTTTTATAGAATTAACTTATGCAAAGAAAGAAACAATCTTTCATTAAAGTAATTTACATGACCGCCGAATTCCGTTGTTGCCCAGTGAGGCCTCGGAACGATTTTGAATGTATCGAAGCAGTCTTTGGTGTAATTGTTAATATCAAATGGAGATGCCGATAACATTGTGTCGTTGTCACCATTACCAATTGGCATCACCATCTCAGTACATTTCTGAAATGAGATACAAACTTCATCTATTATGATATTTAACTGAAATTAGCAAGTTCAATTCTTTGCAGAACTACAAAAAAGACTCATAACAGTATCGAGATTTTGCTAAATTAATACAAGTGGTCTGAGTACCTGCCAAGCCCAAGCACTCTTGTTGTTTAGCCCAAATTCCTCTACATAATTGCATGATTGATTCCCTAAACTGGTATTCAGAGCCACAGCAACTCTACCAAGAATATCAATTCCTTCTGGTGCTCCGTCCATGGCTCTGCAGATGTCCATGACAGAATGATCCGGATAATTGTCGTATTGAGCCAAGCTCTTATATACCGAAGTTAGAAAGTCCTTGAGTTCTTGCGACGTGTTCAAAGGCCTAAGAGATGGGTCAGATAGAGCAAAGACTCAACAA
>JANZLD010000008.1:9209011-9223503 GCA_026413575.1 Erythroxylum carthagenense | reverse complement strand
TAGCCGTGTGTTGTTAAGGGGCTGTGAGTTAATAAAATTTCAACTCAGGGTTTTTTTTGCTAATTTTTATATGTCAAAGTTTTTTTAGCAACTTTTGAATAACACAGGGTTATTAAGGCAATAAATTCCTATAATCACATTTATCTATGAGTTCCTTGTTAGAAACAGCGTACGTGACTTTGGGATCCTAACTTGAACCTTTTTTTTCCTATGGCCATAATCTTCTCATCTAATTTTCTTTTGAGAAACTTCTCATCCTTTAAATCATGTGGACTTGGTCAGGATAATACAGCCAAGTATTATCATACTAGACGAGAATGACTTGTATATAGAAGTAATGGAGGGCGGAAAGCAAACAAACGTGCAATCGGTGTAACCATGGCTTCGTTTTTTCTTTGCTGCTTGTGCAACTTTTTGATGACGAGCCACGAATGACATAAGCCCATGACACCTTTTTTTAATGCATATGAATGATTTTCGCATGATAATAATTTTGACGCCTAATTTATATTATATAATCAATATAGTATAGTTTGAGAAAGCAAAGGAAAAAAAATCTAAAGAGAAACCAATCCTATAATTAAAACTAACTTTAATATTAGAAACAAAAATAAAGATCCGCTTCTTCGGTTAATATTACATTTTGAAAGAAAGAATTTAGCAACAAATGGAACATTTTATATTTAAGGAGGAAGTATAAAGAAATGGTCCCTTTGAATCTGGATTATAATCCTTAAGTCAAAATACTTAAATAAAATTATAAATATAAAACAATAAAATGAAATAATGAAATAATGAAATAAGTAGAATCTACAACTAAAGGATTTACAAAATTAAGTATAATATAACATAAATATAAATGTTTTTTATTCAAACCATTCAAAATATTTTTACTTAATATTTTATATAATTTTTATATTTTATAGAAATCTAAAGAAATCTATTAAAAGAAAGAAATAAAAGTAAAAAGGAAATAAAAATATATATTCTATATGGGCATCTGAAAAAATATTCTATCTAGAAAAATATTGCGTCCAATAGGATTTGAACGCATACCAAAGGTTTAGAAGACCTCTGTCAGGTCCATTAAACAATGGACGCTTTTCAATTTTTTCTTTTCTTAGTTATTTTTTTCATGCTGATAAAAAGAAATTATTGACAAAAATTTCGGTAATTGCATATTGAATTAATTCAATTATAGATTCAATTGTAAGACATTTATAGATCGATTTATGACATATCTGTATCCAGGATCGTTTTGTAAGATTTTGACATTCTTGATACAAGTTTATTTCCTTTCTTCTTCTAGAACTTTTAACGGTTTCTCTAATGGTTAAGATAACCTTTCATATTTTTCTAACACTTATTTATACTTTCACCAACCATCATGTCGGTTCATATTGAAAGAGAGAGAGAAAGAGTCTTTGACCCAATTGAGATCCCTTTATTTAATACCCAATAACATCATCTTGGGTTCTTTTTAGAGGACTCAAACTATAAATCAAATGGATCATTTAATTTTCTAACAATCTCTCACTTGGCTCATGTTACGACTTGGTGATTCAACAATAAAACTTTAAGTGTACACAATACATGTAATCGATTAAGTCAGCCTTAATTGAATTAAGATGATGGGATCATGACGATCACAAGTTATACAACATGATTCCTTCCATGTATCACAGAATCAACTCAATTCATAAACTTTAAGTGGGTAATTATGTAATTGTTATTGCATAAATAATAATTATGGTATACAACATAATATGGATAACCGGTAAGTGAGCAAAAACATATGATTGTAATTGAATTCACAAGTATCATAACAATTTGAGCAAGACAATGATATGTATATATACATGTCAGAATACTATGCTAACAAGGACTTATCTATAAGGCCCATCTGTTCAATATGACTAATAAATATTTTAGGCGGTAAGCTTTTAGTTAACGGATCCGCTATCATGAGATCGGTACCAATATACTCAATTGACATTTTATGTTTTTGCGCTTCTTCTTTCACAGACAAATACTTCAAATCCATGTGTTTCGCATCCTTTGAATTTATTTGTCATTCTTAGAGAAGAATAAGGTTGCGAAATTATCACAATAAATTCGTAATGGTCTAGTAATACTATCAACAAGACAAAGACCTAAGATAAAGTTACGTAACCACAATCCATGAACTGTGGCCTCAAAGCACACCACAAATTTAGCCTCCATAGTGGAAGTAGTAATGACATACTACTTTGCACTTTTTCATGAAACTACTCATCCAACTAATAGGAACATATAACAAAATGTAGATTTCCATGAGTCTACATAACTGACATAGTCTGAATCCGAGTAACCTATCACTTCGAGATTGGTTGATTTCCTATAGGTGAGTATATAGTCCTCGATGCCTTGTAAGTATCTAAGGACTTTCTTTGGGGTTTTCCAGTGGTCCATTACAGGATTACTTTGATATTGGCCTAGCATTCCAACAACAAAACTGATATCTGTCCTAGTGCATATTTAAGCATACATTAAGCTCCCAACTACTGATGCATAAGGAATATACTCTATGTCCTTATGTTCCAATTCGTTTCGTAGACATTGCTTTAGACTAAATTTGTCCCCTTTCTGAATTGAAACTATCCCTGCGAAACATTTTTTTATTTGAAATTTTTCTAATACTTTCTCGATATAACCTTCTGAGACAATCCTAACAATCCTTGTGGTCTATCCCAGAATATTTCTATTCCTATCACATAAGATGCCTCACCCATATCTTTCATTTCAAAATTATTAGAAAGAAAATTCTTGACATCATATAACAAAACCATATTATTCATAGCAAAAAGGATATCGTCAACATATAGGACTAATATAATGAACTTAGTCCCACTAACCTTTATATAGATACACCGATCAACGGTGTTTTCTATAAAACTGTAAGACATAATAATATCATTAAACTTAAGATACCATTATCGGGAAGCTTGCTTCAGTTCATATATTGACTTTCTTCAATTTACACACTAATTGTTCCTTTCCTGTGGTTTAAAAACCTTCTAGTTGATCCATATACACTTCTTCTTCTAAGTCACCATTTAGAAAGGCGGTCTTGACGTCCATTTGGTGAAGCTCTAATTCATAATGAGCTACTAGTGCCATAACAATTCTTAAAGAGTCATTCTTTAAAATTGGAGATAAGGTCTCTTTATAGTCAATGCCATCCTTTTGAGTGTAACCTTTGGCAACAAGTCTGGCTTTATACCTTTCAATGTTACCTTTTGAGTCACGTTTGGTCTTAAAGACCCATTTACAACCCACTTGTTTTTCACCTTTCGACAACTTAACTAATTTTCAGACATTGTTATCATCCATTGATTCCAACTCTTCTTTCATAGCATTGAACCATTTTCAGAATTTTTACATTCCATGGCTTGTTTGAACGGACCTAGATCTTTACCAATGCTCAAGTCACATTCATGTTCAAGTGAGTAAATTTCATATTCACATGAAATAGCTGGTCTTCTTTGCCTTACAGACCTTCGTAATACTACGTCTTGTGACATTACTTGATCATTTGTAACTTGATCACCATTAGCTGGTTCGTTATTAATTTGTTCAACTTGTAGAATTGGGACATTAATTTGTTTTTCCGGTATATTACGTATCCGTGATGCAAAAAGAGGAATAACAACCGATAGAATCATGTCTGATGTGGTAATGTCTACTCGTCTTGGAGTAGTTTCTACTCGATTCTCGTGAATATCCACTTTTTGTGGTTCTCCACTCCCACTAATTTGACCATTCTCAATGAACCGAGCGTTACCAGACCTAACTATTCTCGTACTATAGTTAGGACAATAAAATCTGTACCCCTTGAATTTTTCAGAATAGCCAATGAAAAAACCATTAATAGTTCTTGCATCAAGCTTCTTTTCATGTAGATTGTACAGCCTTACATCTGCCAGACAACTCCAAATTTGAAGGTGTCGTAAACTAGGTTTCCTTTTTATCCATAGTTTATAAGGTGTCTTAGGAACCGCTTTACTAGGAATCCTATTAAGCAGATAAGCAACAGTCTTTAATGCATGCATCTACAATGATAACAGTACCGAACTATAAATTAACATACTCCTAACCATATTTATAAGAGTACGATTTTGCCTTTCGGCTATACCATTTTGTTGTGGGGTACCAAGCATTGTGTATTGATCACATATGCCTCAACTTGCAAGAAACTTTGCAAATGGACCTGGACATTGTCCACTTTCATTAAATTTTTTATAATATTCACTACCTCTATCAGACCTCACTATCTTTACTTTTCTATCTAACTGCCTTTCTATCTCATTAATGAAAACCTCTAGGATGTCCACAGACTGAGACTTCTCATGCAGCAAATAAATATAACCATATTGTGAGAAGTTATCAATAAAAGTAATGAAATATTTTTCACTGTCTCAAGAAGGAACGTCGAAAGGACCACAGATGTCAGTGTGTATTAATTCCAATAACATGCTACTTCTTGTGGCTAGATGCTTTGATATAAGTTTGGTTTGCTTGCCTTTAATGCAATTCACACATATATCCCAGTCAACAAAATCCAATAGAGGTAAGATGTCATTTTTAACTAACCATTGTACCCTTTCCTTGGATATATGACCTAATCTTTTATGCCACAAAAAAGCAGAACATTTATTTTGTGCACTACGTTTACTTCCTATAATATGGTCAACATGAAATAGAGATGCAGCAAAATCAACATCAATATTGAAATGATATAAACAATCAATTAAGGTACCAAAACCATAATAGTACTTATGTTTATAAAATGAAAAACATTGTTTCCAATTTTAAATTGAAATCCTACACCATCTAAATTTGCAACAGAAACTAAATTTCTAGCACATTCAGGAAAATAAAGACACCTTTCTAGATCTAGGTAACACTCAGTGTCCAAGATCAATCTATACATCCTAATATCCTCTATCTATGCCTTCATTCTGTTTCCCATATACAAGAACTTTTCAATTCTGTTTATGGTTTGGATTGAAAAGAATCCCTATTTAACATGTGACACATGAGTAGTTGCACCAGAATCTAACCACCTGGTATTTTTAGGCACTCCAATAAGATTTGATTCAAAACACACTGAAATATAGTATGTACCTTTCTTTTCGAATCAAGCATTTTGTTTAGAACAATCTTTCTTGAAGTGACCAGGTTTCTTACAAAAGTGACACCTTTTATCCTTATGGATTCAACCCTTATTAACTTTATTGAGAGCTTTATCCTTATCTTTGCCTTTCTTTCCTGGTTCATTTTTGCTACTATTAGTTCCTTGATGAAACGTGAGATGAATGGAGTATTCCTTTATTTTCTTCTATCTCCCTTCCTCCTGAACCAACATGACCTTAATTTCTTGAAGGTTTCATTTTTCCTTAATGGTTTTATAATTCACCTAGAACTAGCCAAACTCTAATGAAAGGGAGTTGATAATGAACTGTACCAAAAAGGACTCACTCATATCCATACCCATGAATTTTAGCTTTGCAGCTAGGTTTGACATATGAGTTACATGATCGTGAATGGGCTATGTACAATTAAACTTTTTGGTCGTTATCTCACTCATTAAAGTCCCTACTATGGAGTTATCTACTATATCAGATTGGGAGTATTCCTTAAGCTTTAACATGAACTCCTTTGTATTATCCGTCTTAGGCATTAATGGCTTCACATTTTCTACGATTGTCATTTGCATCAAATTCAAACTTAGCCTATTAGACCATTCCCAAGCCTCATAATAAGACTTGTCAGCTTCAGAACTAGTCTTAGTTATGGCTACGGGCCTTAAGTCTGAAACTATGGCCAAGTCTAAATCCATTACACCTAGATGGAACTAGATTTGTTCAGACCAGTCCTCATTGTTCAGATCATTGAACTTGATCAAGCCATTTCTTAAGGTGAACAAATTAGTAGATGCTGCAAACACAACATATAGCTCACACATTAATGCTTTTGAGTAAATCTAAATAGATTCAAACTAACTAATACACTTTAATTATGCATTTAAATTCTCCTTTGGGTGAAATTTAAATACATAGTTGTAACCTATTATGATGAATATATATAGTTCACTATAATGGACAATCAATCATATTATAGTTAACATGCATGTTATCTTTGGATATACAATCATATTAAACAAATATGTTGATAAAGTCCCTTTAATGTCATTAATTATAATCAATGGTCCACCTTTAGGTGACCTCCTAACGTTATAATTAATAATCTCAATTGTTCAGTTCAACCTTTATGTTATTTTAGCATCATATCATAATGAACAATTGAAACAATCACAATTAAATGATTAAAAGCTTCAAGCTATGTCACTTTGGTGACTAACAAGCTTTCCATGCAATAAACATTTAATTGGACAATTATCATATATGATAAAATTTAATTTAATTAGTTTAGTCACTTTGGTGACTAATAAACTATTTTAAATTACTATTATGTCATATAGCACATGCATCATATAATAGGAAAATTTAATTCCAAATATTACATAATATAAAATAGTCAATACACCAAAGAAATATATACTATGGCACTAATTTCTAAAATTATATTATGTATAAATCAATTATAAATTAAATAATCCATTATAATTGAGTCATAAACATTTATTAACTCAATTTTAATTTTTAATAGTCCAAAAACCAAAAGCCCAAAACAACACAATTTTGGGCTTGGAAATCTATCTGGTGCGTGCTCTGCATGCGCCCATGTCTACCAAGAAAATTCAGCGTCTGGTGCGTGCACTGCACACACCAGTGTTCTACCTCTTTTGGCGCGCCGTCTGCACGCGCCAAACGCTATACCCTCTTCTTCCTCAGACGCTAGTTTCATTGTTTTTTTTTCCTTTTTTTTTCTTTGATAGATTCTTCTTGCTATTCCTTTCTAGAATCTTCTCTTGGTTTATGTTAGCAATAAACACATCCACCATGTACATATTCGGTGGTTAACTAATGAAAACAAACCCATGGTTTTTTTTCTCACTCTAAACCTTCCATAGATATTATGTGTCAGTTAAGCATTGAGAATAGGTTTCTTGACAGCTTTACATCCGAAAATCACTTTTCATTCCTTTCATACCAACATTGAAGGTTTATTTAATTTCTATGTTATATCAACACCGAAGGTTCATATCTGTGTTCTTGTCAACAGTATGGTCATTTTTAAGTTCTCTTATGCATTATTTTATCAACACCAAAGATTAGACAACACATAAATATCAACACCAAAAGTTCATATTCATTTCTAGAATTTTTTAAACAATCCATCTATAACCATTCATCCATATTTTGGTTAATATGTTGATAAAGCATTGCGCATGAAGTTCAAATAATATCCGAAAATAACAACAAAACTTGTGATGTTATTTCTGTTTCTCTTTATATGTTTCTTTCATGGCAGTGCAATTTTTCATGACAATGCATCATATTGTAAATGAATAGAAAGAGTGCAACACTCCATACAAAAACATACATGGTAGAAAATAAATCATGCAACACCGAAGCCTTGATACCAATTGTAAGACATTTATGGATTGATTTATGACATACCCGTATCCATGATCATTTTGTAAGATTTTGACGTTCTTGATACAAGTTTACTTCCTCTGTTCTTTTTGAACTTTTAGCGATTTTTGTAATGATTAAGATAACCTTTTATAAATTTCTAACACTTATTTATACTTTCACCAATTATCATGTCGGTTCATATTGAAAGAAAGAGGGAAAGGGTTTTTGACCCAATAACTATTATCTTGGGGTTTTTATGACGCTCAAATTATAAATTACATCGGTTATTTAATATTCTAACATTGATTTATTATTATTAAAATTTAGAAATTATAAAAAGAATTTTTAATTATGTGAAAGAAATTATATAAAAAAGAAATAAGAAATATGTTAGTTAATAGCTATACATACATAAATATATTACATGCTTTAGTGCCCTTAAAAATATACACTTAATTTGGTGAGTGCCAATATCACTTTAATCGTCACTGCGTGAGTCACAATATGAATAGTCTCGTGGCCCTCGATACCACGTGAAAACATTGTGCTTAACAGTAGATAGGACTCTGACAAGTAGGGTCGTTTACTTGTCAAATATACTTATTAGACTTAGTATTGAGTACTGCTGTTAACTTTTGACCAAGTGATAAAGTTGTATTCAAAGAATTTCTATTAACTTTTGACCAAGTGTTAAAGCTGTCTTCAAGAAGGCCTACAGACGTAGTGCTTACAATATAATTATTTAAAAATATTTTTTTATCTTATATATATTTATATGAATATAATAAAATCCATATGATAAATAATTAAATATACATCATAAATGAACTTATAATATGAACAAAATTACAAAATTTATATTATATTTAAGTGTTATCTATAAATTGCTCTTAGTTATTGATATATTTAAACTATATATTAATATAATATAACAGACTAGAATATATTATGTTTTTTCTAATACATAGATTAAAGTATGAAGATATTTAAACCAACATATAGGTACTTGTTATAAAATAAGTTTACTAAACTAATCTCATATGACAATTTCTTTTGAAACATATTGCTTATGTGTCTATGAAAATTCTCATGTATGATGATTGTATTAGTGATCATTTGATATGAGGTCACTAATGTATATCTTATAAGGATTAATATGGTTTGATATTACTTATGACCTATTCCAATCAAAGATAGCTTAGTCAGTAATCATTGAATATAATATGAACTATATAAAGGTAATTGAACAATCGATATATGATTCATCATCTTAAAGTGATTAGGAAAAATGTTCTATTGTTCTCAATTTGTATTGATTCGATAAACACTTGACCAAGGTAAAATGACAATTTAAATAATAATTTACAAATGTCATTAACAAAATTAATTACTAATGTTAGTGAACTAATATAGTTGGATCAAAATATAGTAGACATAATTACATACTTTATGTTTAATCATAACAATATATGATGAAATGATTGAATTATGCAAAAAATTATATACAAAAAATTAGTCAAAAATACTTTGACATTTTTAAGTATTTGAGTATTCATGATGTGTTGTTAGACGTTAATTTTAATATATGGATATAAAATATTTAATTAGAGAAATAAGGATAAATTAAAGGCGTTTAATTTGTTTAATTCTAAATATAATCTAAAGTTATAATTTATTTACATTGTCAACATATTTAGAAATTTAATGATTCACACACCCTCTCTACAATAATTATAGAGTTCTCTTAATATGTTCTATAGATATTATTAGAGGTTAGATATAGCTCAGGATGGTTGAGATGAGTTAATTTTAGAAACAAGTCAAAGAGAACAACAAAAAAAAAACCAAGTTTCAAAATAATGTATGAATTATGATTCGTATTTTATTATATTTTATATGTTAATATTGTCATGAAATTGAAATGATTTTGACTTCCAAAAAATAAAACTAAAAAAATTTATTATCTGCTACGCATGATCGTGTCCTAATTTTTCAACAATAACAATAGATTCTCTATATTTATTATTGATAAAAACTACAATATTTATTAAATTTAAGGTTAGCTCTTCTTGTATATATATGTTATGTGAAAAATTATTAACTTTTTGAGAAAAAGTGCACAGTAGTGTAAACTTAGTTTGAAGAATTTATTCACAAACTAAGATTATATTTCATAAATTCTAGGTTTAATAAAGTTATCTAACGCAAGTCACCAATTGTCCTAAAAATTTTGATTAATTGAAGATGAATAAAATAAAATGACCTATACGTTTTATGGTAAATATAGATCCTTCAAACTTTCCGACTTGTTAATATTTAACTTAAAAATTAAGCTCGTGATTTACATTCAAGATGGATATTATCACATTGATGTAGGGTGAAGAGAACGATATTTCCTCTTTGTTAATCGATTTAGAAGTAATGTTTTAAAAATCAAATTAAGAATTAAATTAATAAGATAAGATGTTTAATTTTAAAGTTTAAAAGATTCAACTTGTATTAGATCATTATAAAATTAATATTTAGTAAAATTAAAGAATTTAATATAAGATTAAAGAAGGAGAATATTATTGTCTAGGAAGTTCAATTGGAGAAAGAAACTGTTAAATGAAAACTAATTAAGTTATTATAGTTAATAAAAATCCATTAGTTTATAAAAATTAACTAATTAATTAATTATTCTTATTTCATTTGTAAAATATTCACTTTTTTATATAAAAACTTAATAGCTTAAAACAAATATTGGAGTTGTATAATAATAAAATTATTTATGGACTATCCTGTTAATGCCTGTTTGGATGTGCTTATGTCATTAGAGCGTTTGTCAGTAGAGCTTTTCTGAGAAGAACTTTTCTAAGAAGCTAGTTGACTGTTTAATTGTCATTTAAAAAAGAGTTTTTTTTAAGGAACTTCATACAATAGATTGTTTGGTAACATAATAATAAAAAACATTTTTAATTTTAACTATATTTTATTTTGTAATAAAAATTATTTATGCATATAAATATAATTGAAAATATATTAAACAACATGCAAAGCACAATATATTAATTATTATATAATTGTAAATCATATAAAATATAAATGAAAATATATCTAACCTGATCTTTTATATAGATTATAACATAAACAAACATAATATAAAAAATAAATATTAAAATATATAAAAAGTCAAATAATATTTTATAAATCTCAAAATAAACGTGAAGATGTGTTTGTGAGTATTGTGATAATTATATGTAAAATATAAGGACAAAAGGATTAAAAAATAGATTCATTAATTGATCTAAAAAATCTACCTAAAAAAATGTTTTTTCGAGAGTCTCTAAATTTGAGCTTCTTAAAAAGCTGTATTTTAGTTGTCGAAAAAGTTATATCTACTAAAAAATTAATTTTTTATTTTACAGCCAAATACTTATTTTTCTTTAAAACACTTTTGCGGTAAAAAATGATACTTATTTTTTTAAAAGTTCAACCAAACAAACACTTTATATCAGAAAAGTCCAATTCTAATTTGTTTAGATCTCCGATGCAAATACGATGAGCACTGTCTAATTAATGGTGTAATAATAATTAAATCATGACAAAAAATTACGAAGGTAAGCATGAGACCCGATCCCACATTGTTTGGGAACAGTTGTGAGAGAGAGGATTAGGCTGAATTGGAGTCTGTCTCATGGCATCACTGAAGTCCTTAAAAAGCTTAGGATTAGTCCAGTTGGCACTCAATTACAATATATCCACTAGTCAAAAAGAGTATTCCTATAGTCTTCTCTTGCTTAAAAAGGCCCATTTTTTTTCTGATCATCTTAATGTCTGAAAGGTCTACTCGATTTGCACTCTTGAGTATACTGATTAGTTGCATCTTGACCAATACATCATCAATGGATCGTTAATTCAATTGCATATGTCGAAGTATTTGGCTCTTTTTCATTGGCTTATTAGGATTCCTTCCTTTCATCAATCAAGCATTAATAATCTGATGGTCTTTTATTCTTTAGTAAGACTACAATATGAATCTAGCCTTCCTATAATTTAAAATATCTACCTAAAGTCCAAGACTATTGCTTTCAAATTTGTCATCTTGCCTGTTTCAATCTGCTTTATTCAACTTGATTAGCATAATACTGGGCAATCCAAGCGCCAATGATCTTGACCTCATTCTTCCTTTGAGTGATCAACCATTCTGGATCAGTTTCGTCTGCTGAACGTATGTCCAAGCAATGAGAACCTGCAATGATCAAGGACTTATAAGTAACAGCACCAACCTTTTTGATTTCCTAATATCTCTTTGTTTGCCATTAAACTCATTTGATAATCAGGTGTTCCCCTTAAATATATTAAGGAACTATTTAAAGACGATAAGATTTTTAGGTACTATTTTACTTTGAATAAAAACTATGCAACATTGATGGTGGAAGTCTATAAATTTTATCGTAAACAGGAAACTAAAAAAGGGGTTGAGGTCATACCATTCGCTCTATAAACTGCAACAATAGAGATTGATATGTCTTCCAGTACCCTGCAGTTGGACAGGCACAATGTTATGTATGGGAATACCTACAAAAACAATTAGGGTTTCAACAGGATTACAGTTTCGAGGTCTGCAAAGTGATTTGCATATACAAAAAAGTGCTGCCTCTTAGGTCCTATGCAGCTTCACAATTTTTCTAATACTGTTAACCGGATGTGCAGGCCGGTTTACATTAAAGATTAATTTACAACAGCGAAATGGTGAAGGTAGGTGGTCATATGCTTATACTTTTCGAAAAGAATTGAGAGGTACGATGACTACAATTATATAATCAACTCATACCAGAACTTTTATAGCATGGGGAAAATTATTTTTATCAGTAATTATATGTAGACTGATTTAAAAACTATAGGAGATTATATAAAGGTATTTGAAATATGTTAAAGTAGGAATTTTAAAAATCTTGCATATCTAATTTAACAAAAAATTTAAACACTTCTATGTTTAAAACACATAATTTAAGAAAAAATTTAAATACTTATATGTTTTAGAATAAAAACTCAAAACTTTAACTTGTTGGACCAACTCGTTTAGCCAACATTCTAAGATGCTTTAATCCTATGTGATTGCACAATGAATTTGTGAAAATCATCAAAAAACCCTTTTTTTCCTTTGTTTTACCCGCCGATACTGTAAGGATCTCTGAGGCCGTTGGAAAACACAATGTTGCTACCGAACTCCTTGAGATCTAACTTAATGTCCTGCAATTTGCCAAGACAAGGCATAATTAGTTCGAGATAAATTATATAGATATGTAGCAAAGAAGGAATATCTATGGATGCCATCATAACAGGAGATAGATGTGGCCAGAACGATAAAGGGAGGAACAAGGAACGTTACATAGCCCCATAGTAAGTTGTGACCCAGTGAGATCGAGGTGTGATGTTATATTCAGTCCGGCAGCTGTAATCGATGAAGGGCTGTGGATCATAATTAGAACTTGGAAACATTGTATTATTGCCATGGCTTATGGGTATTGTCATCTCGCTGCATCTATGTTCACAAAAACCAATTTCATTTGTCAAGTCAAAGTTAAGGGTTGTTAGAGTGCCTCATATTGCCTAGACATAAAAAAAAGGTAAAGAGTTTGTAATTGGGCTTGGGTTAATTATTGTCCAAATAACTAGAACCCCCTCAAGTGCAATTGAAAATGGACATCCAATTGTCACTTGAAATATACGCAGTGGTAACCGGATCAGACTGTTGAGAATGGACATCCAGACGAACAACCGGGAAATTCATAATTTGGATCAAACCTGCTTTGATACCATGTTGAATTTTTAATATGGGTAGAGTGTAGACTCCACTTACAATAATTGGGCTTGGGTCAACTATTTTTCAAATAACTAGAACTAGTTGTTTGGATAGTTGACCTTTACCACTTATAAACCCTTTACCATTTTTATGTCTAGACAATATGGGACACTCTAACAAGGGTTTTAAAGTTTCTACCCTATTAAGATTATTGGACAACTAAGAGCATCAAATCTCAACCGATGTTACAAACTGGACTGCGAAAATACCATTAAAGCTGGATGTTTTGGAGGTAAATATTTAGCTACACTATGAAGAAACTAAGAGAATATGTACCTGCCATTCCCAACCCTTGTCTGTTTCAGTGAAATTGGTTGGCGGATTAACGTAGCATGGCTGTATTCCTTCATAAGCCACAACTCCGGCAACTATTTTGCTAAGAGTATCACTTCCAAAAGCAGCACCGTTAATTCCATTGCAAATAGTATTAACTGGATAAGTAGGTGGTCTGTCGTATTGAGCAGCACGGCAGTACGTTCTGTCCAGATACTCCTTGAGCCCAGATGAAGACTTTAAAGGACTGAAACAACAAAATTTATTAGGAAATAAATTGACGTACCACATGCACCACTAGTATGATTAATAATTATAATAATGTTATTTTGTACATGCAAGTGTTGAACTCATCGCTTAAGATTGAAAGACCATTCTGCTGCCGAGCAACTTGGTCTATTACGTCCCATGACTGTTTTATAGTTTCGTAGCATGTTTCACTAGCTTCCTGCGTAGGGACATACTATAGCTTAGCATAAGCATCTATATTTATTTCATGAATTGTACGAACTTTTCAATTTGGAATAGAATTTAACGGAGATTAATCGACAATGTTTAGTCCAATACTGCTGTAATTACCCGGAAATCCCTGGAGACGACGGAATAGTATCCATCCGGCGGCGTTATATCGTCAAAATATAGAATTGGAGCGGACGAGGCCAGAGCTCCCAGGGCGACGTGGGGATATTTCAGTCGTAACCATGAAGCTAGCACTATAAGATATTGACAGTAACAAAAAAAAGTCTGTTAAGCACATACCAACGCTAAATAGCTAAAAAGTTTTTTTT
>JANZLD010000008.1:9177520-9188518 GCA_026413575.1 Erythroxylum carthagenense | reverse complement strand
TTACGTTTCTTTTAATAACGATGGTAAGATGCAAACAATTATATATGTACCAATTAATATTGCTATTTGAAAAAAAATATTGCTATTTGAAAACAGATCGGGTATGGGTATCCATCGGTTCGGGTTTTTACTAGACCCATATCCAAATCCATATCTACATCCATTTTTTAACATCGATTTAAAATCCATTTTTAGCATCCATATCCATTTTTTAGGGTCGGGTAGTACGGATATGGATCGGGTTGAAAACCCATTACCATCCCTACTTCAGAGCATTTGATTTGCTCTAGTTTTCTCTCTTTGTTTTTCTGTATGTTTTTCTGAAGCAGGGAATGCCTTATATAGGCACTCAACCGCGTAAGACAGCTACCTTGCAGCTGTCTTCTTACATTTCTTGCAAATAATGTTGTATGTCTTCTTTTCAAAAAATACTGCATGTCGGTACCGCAATTGATTGTGATATTTAGAGATCATCTCATCTTACTTTAATTGATAATATTTCATTATTTTTATTGATAAATATAATCAATTACTTGAATTTTTCGCTCATATATAAATATTAAGCAATCAACCATTTTCATTAATTTAAAACAACTAAAAATATATTTTCATAACTATCAAAAATTTTCAGTACGATGAAATTCAAGAATTCATTGAGAGAGCTTTTGGTCATTACCTTTACATCTTATGACATTTCTATCATCTCTTTTGTCCTTATATACTTAACAAAATGGAATTGTCAAACGCAAAACATAATAGTTAAGATCGATCTTACTTTACTTCTTTATGCTTCTCTTTTCAAGCCCTTCTAGTTTGAGTCCTTCTCTGCCACTATTTACCTTATCGATCTCTTATCCACTTTTTCCCTCTACCAAAAATCATCACATGAACTTTCGTTTCTTACTAAACCTAACTTCTCCTATCTTTTTTTCCATTCTTTGGTTCCACTTGTATTGATAAACTTGTACTCAAATGCACATCTTATATCTTATTATTTATTTTTCTATTCATAAGATTACTGTTGCTTTGGCTTACATACATCAAAATATTACATCTCTCGTTATGTTCAGATTCTTAGAATTGGCTTTCTATATGCAAAACCAACTCTACTCCCTACAATCTTCGCCTTCTCAAATCTAGATACCTATATCTTTCATTTTGCCACCTCTTCCTATAGCTCAAACATTCTATAACCACCTCAACATTCTATGACCACCTATACCCATGATCACACCACCTCTCTAGTTGTTTCTTTGATGTATAACACTACCACTCATAACTCTTACGATCTTGATCCCACTTCCTTCACACAAGTCAACAAGTTTCCTTATTGATACTAAGTTATGCTTGATAATTTCACTATTCTTCATTGCAACCAAATTTGGATTCTTGTACTTTCAACCTCAAATTCTAATATTATCAACAATAAATGGGTTTTTCAAACAAAACATAAGTTTGATGGTTCTTTTGATTGTTATAAGGCCGACTTTATTGCCAAGGAATATCATCGAGCTCTTAGTATTAACTATACTAGCACTTTTAATACTATCACTAAACCTTCCAAATTATGTTACTCTTGTTATTATAAATAATTGATATATTCCTCAACTTGATGTCACCAATGCCTTTTTATATGATACTCTTCTAGAAACAGTTTTTATAATTAAACTTCTTTGCTACCTCCATCATCTACTCATAGTTTTCATCTCCAAAAAAATCTCTTTATAGTCTAAAACAAGCTCCTTATGCTAGATTTCATCGTCTAAGCAAAAAACTTCTTAAACTAGGTTTTACCTTTTATAGATCTGATACTTGTCTCTTTGTTCACAATGCACCATCTTACACAATTTTTCTCTTGATTTGTGTGTATGAAATCTTGGTTATAAGTTCTTTACCTATTTTCATTTCATATTTAATTCATGATCTTCACTTTACATTTTTTATCAAAGATCTTAATCCTATTTCTTATTTCCTTAATATTAAAGTCACACTATAACTAATGGCCTTCTGTTTAACCAAACAAATATACCTGCACTGATTAACTTACACCCCAAATCCACACCTTGTCTTTTTATCAGTTATTCTCTTATTCATAATAGTCACCACTGTTTTAACCCATATGCATTAAAAGTTACATTTGATTCATGTCCGGTTTCTTGAAATTGACTTTCAATATATAAACTCTTCAACTCCACTCCCCCACATTCTTTGCCTCTCAAATTCAAATAGCTCTACCTCTTATTTTGTCACCTCCGATTACAACTTAACCACCTTAACTTCCACTAGATTAACCCCTTCAACTACCCTTATATATTAGCATTGAATTAATGTTAAGGGGATTATAGAAAATAAGGAACAGAGCATGGCATGTACAAACCAACATTTGAAACATGTCTGTTATAAGCTTGGCAAACTTAATACTTGTCCACAATAGTAACAATGTCTCTTCTCATCTTTGACAACGATGTCTCTTTCTCACCTCTTCAAGAATCTTATCTCTACTAACCCTCCATTATGTAATTCTTTAATCACTTTCTCCTTGAGTGAAATTCTTATAAGACAAAGTTGATTTCCTTTCATCAAAAACCCTCTATGCACTTGGAAATATCATAAGACTTTTTCACCAAACAAAAGTCCCATATCTCTCCAAAATAGCCATTACTCTTATGTAACTCCTTCAAATACTCAAGACCCTCAACTTTCATACTCAAGGTCTTCACTATAGCCACCCTTCTATTCAATGCATCAACAACCATATTATTCTTCCTAGACTTATGCATCAATTTGTATAGGAACTAATTAACAAAAGTTAACCATCTAGCATGTATCTTTGTTCTCAATTGCCTTTAACTTCCCAAATACTTTAATTTTGATTATCAATGTAAAAAATAAACTATTTCCCAATTAAAAGTATAAAAAATTTTATCATAAGTAGACCACTTTTGCCTAGCATCATATAACTTTTTAGGAAAGAAGGCTATTGACTCTTTCCCTTAAGATAACACAACTCCAATCCTAACTTCACTAGCATCACATTATAAGGATGCTCATTCTCCTTTGGACTTATACAGTGGTGAGGTAAGTTAGGTAAACTAGCCTTAAAAACCAAATCAATATAGTGTTAGATATCTCTCATAGGAGGTAATCCATTAGGTATTACATCATCAAATTCTTCTAAAATTGGATGTTGTTAGAGTATTTCATATTGACTAAACGTGAAAATATTAAAAGCTTTATAAGTGGTATAGCAGTTGTTGACCCAAACACAATTCTTGTTAATGGGATCTATACTCTACCCATATTAAAAATTATATTATTGTATCAAAGCATGTTTGGTCCGGATTCTTAATTTCCTGATTATTCGTTTGGATGTCCAATCTCAGTGGTCCAGTCCGGTCACCGTTGTATTTATTTCAAGTAAAAACTGGATGTCCAGTCCTAGTTGCACTTGAGGAGAAGGGTTAGAATATCTCATATTGACTAAACATGAAAATTTTAAAGGGTTTATAAGTAGTAAGGGTCAACTATCCAAATAACTAATTCTAATCATTTTGGCAATTGTTGACCCAAACCCAATTCTTGTTAATAGATTATATACTCTATCCATATTAAAAATTCTAATATTATATCAGAGCAGGTTTAGTCTGAATTCTTAATTTCTCGAATTGTTCGTCTGGATGTCCAGTATTAATAGCCTAATCTGGTTATTGCTGCATTTGTTTCAAGTTAAAAATAGATGTCCAATCCTAATTGCATTTGAGGGGAATTATTAGAATATCTCATATTAACTAAACATGAAAATGTTAAAGAGTTTATATGTGGTAAGAGTCAACTATCTAAATAATTAGTCCTAGTCATTTTAACAATGGTTGACCCAAGCTTAATTCTTGTTAATAGGCTCTACACTCTCCCTATATTAAAAATTCTAATAGATGCACTTTGAAGGAATCTCAATTTTTTTCTCCCCTTTCATTATAAACAAGTATACTTCTCTTGTTTCTTTCATCTCACTCAAGAATTTCCATACTATTTTTCAATACTAACAATGACTTCTTTGTCCTGTTAAGTTTCACCACTCTCTTTTCACCTGTGGGTATCAACTTATACTTCTCATCATTCTTCACATATCAATAAATATTATCCCTTCTCGAGTGAAATGCCTCAATACCATATTTCCATGATCAACCCAACAAAATTTGACACTCATCCATATTAACAATATCATAATAATGTTCATGCGAGTATTTACCAATAGAGAATGACCCCTTACACCTTCTCTAAATCTCCTCCTTAAATCCTTAAAATTCATCTATCCTTGTATTTATCCTCTGTACGTCTCCATCCTCTATTAATTGCGTACCTCATGTTTCTTGCTAAAACTGGTGAAACAGTCAAACTCCAAATGAATATGTAAAGCTCTCTGTTTTGTTTGGTATTCCACTACTTTTCTTCTTCTTATATGCCCCGCTTGTATTAGACCCTGAAAGTATTGAATTTAGTGGCAGGTATGAAGAAACACGACCATCATTCTTAAACAACTCACCACACAATACTCCCGGTTCACATTTCTTCCCCATCGTCAACATCTCTTCGTCAAAATTTGATGCTCTTAGTTTTTTCCCTTCTAATAATGGCAACAATTAAATGTCCTTAATACCTCCTTGGAAGCTGATTGTGTATCCATGTTTCAAGCTTATATAGCGCTTTACTAGCGACACGAGATATGCAAGTCAGTCCTGTAAGACCTCGATGCTCTTAAGGTAGGTTCTCATGAAGATTGTACGAAGTAAATTTGCACACCAATAATATTCAAAGTTCTTGGTGTCTTTAAGGTTAATAAGTTGAGATCATAACACTAACGAGGAAACAAAGAATGTGGATACGAAAGATGAATACAAAGATAATAAATTTTAGGAATTTTGAAAAAGAGATTTAAGAATTTTATAAATTTTAAGTTATTTTGAATTAATCTAATTATATATTTAATCAAAGTTTAAATTTTTAATATTAAATTATTATGCTACATAAAATAATGTCACAACAACACCAATTTATTTTTTAACTAAAGAATCATTAATCCCTTCAAAAATTTTATCACTCAATTGAAATGTATCTTCATCTTCCTTTTCCTTTTCTTTGTCAACACAAAAAGATCCCTTTTAATCCCTCATTCTTGGCAGCAGGTCCTTTTTCCTTGTTTTTGTTTTATCAACACAAAAACATCCGACCCCTCGTACCAATGAGTTCCTACCAATTCATCCAATCAAGCACATATTGCTACTTTCTTATCTTCGCTATTCAAACCAACCAAGATCAAGAAAACATGACGCTCAACAAAATCCTCATTCTCGCCCGGCACTTATGCTCCAAACTTTTTTGGGCAAAGACGGCGACATTTTCAAAAACTGTTTTCATGGACTTGTGAAAAGTCCATGAATATTACTGTTTTCTTAGAGTGAGAAAAGTTGACACTGTTTGCTAGTTCAGTCCGTTCCTGTGTGTTTTTTCCGTTTTTCTGACTGAGTGATTCTCAGTCCTATGACCTCCCTCGACTCCGGGAGACCGCTTACCAAGAAGGGGAGGGCGCGAAAGAGGGATGAGGACCCTCCCCTCCCCAAGTCGTCTTATAGCCAGGCGGTATCTGGTGGCCCCTCAGTGGAAGTTGCAACGATGGCTGCAGCTTGGCCGAAAGAGCGCCCCATTGCCATTGAGGAAGAGGACATCACATCAATCGACGAAGAAAAAGGGGGAAGCATCACACTGTCCACCCAGTTGTGCGCTAAGCTGGACAAACAATGGGAGCTTGCGGTGGTAGTGAAAATCCTTGGTAGAAGGGTGAGCTATACCGTGCTATCCAACAGATTACGCCGTATCTGGAACCTCCGGCGTCCCATGAAGCTCGTAGACCTGGACTATGACTTCTTTCTGGTGAAATTTCAAACGGAAGAGGACTATCTCCACGTCCTCACTAACGATCCTTGGACAGTCTTTGGACAAGTGGTTGTTGTCCAACGTTGGGTGCCCAGCTTTCGTCCCTCCCACGCCCAAATATCCCGTGCTGTTGTGTGGGTTCGCATACCGAACCTACCTATCGCCAGGTACCACCCGGAGATACTGCTGGCTTTAGGCAACCTAGTTGGTGCCACCGTCCAAATCGATGAAGCTTCATTGCATGCACAGAGGGGTCGTTATGCGCGAATGGCCGTTGAGGTGAACTTGACGGTGCCACTAAGATCCAGTTTAGAACTCGATGGGGAAACTCTGCTGGTTACGTATGAGGGCTTACCCCAGGTGTGTTATGCATGTGGGATCGTGGGTCACTCCCCCACTGCCTGCGCTAAAGCAAGGCCTACGCCAGTGATTGCCAATCCACCGTCGTCCAGTTCTACCGCGGGGGAGCGTAGTCCAGGTGAGACGTTGGCGTCTGTGGAGGGATGCCAAAGTGATGACACGTCCAACGCTTATGGCCCATGGACGAACGTGCAACACAGGCGTTCTCGCTCCAGTGTGAAGGGACAACTCACTGCTGACAGCCTGGGGCTCGTGCGGAACCAACGTCCACAGGATCCAGGTTTGGAGTGCTTCAATCGGTGGATTTGGAAGGAGACGCGAACGCTGGGCTGCATGCTTCTCTCCCACAACTCCAGCTGCCTGGGCTGGGCCGCAGGTGCCATGTGGACTCTTCAGGTGGGCCAGAGCCAATGCCACCTCCAGCAGCTAGGCCTAAGCCTGTAGCCAAGGCCCTACAACCTTTGAAGCCCTCTAAAGGCAAGGTTGTCCTGATCCCATCCCTGATCCGGAAGAAAAAGGGACAGGTTAGCGAGCCCCAGGCCCAAGCATCCACTGACTCCCTTCATATCCCATTACAACCCACGGGCCAGGAGAGGCATTTAGCAGTTGACATACTGACACACTCCGAGATGGTCTGTGTGAGCCAACTCGTGGAGGATTCGATTGAGGTGCCTGCGGAGAGCCCCCAGCACATGGAAGGGGTCGAGGACCCCAGGACAGGGGACAGTCCCCCAACCCTCTTTCCCTCAAAACCTCCTGACATTCAGATGGAATTGACGGAGCCGGAGCCTCGCCCTCATCCGGGATCGAAATTGGGGTTCACACCCGAATCCCATGACGAGGCGACCCGGGAGATTCACGGTGAGTACGGTGCGGAGCTTCCGAGGTAGGTTTCTTCTCTCCTTTTCTTTGTTATGTCCATATTTATCTGGAACTGTCAAGTGGCAGGAGAATCGGCGTTTCAGACCCTCCTACGTAATTACAAACCGGGCGTTTTGGCCTTATTGGAACCCCGTCTTAGTGGCACTAGAGCCCGTAATATTATCCGATCCTTCTAGTTCGAATATTCATTTTGAGTAGAAGCAGACGGATTCTCAGGTGGTATTTGGCTTATGTGGACAGCGGAGGTCTCTGTGTCTATAGTCACTGCACACCGACAGTTCCTTCACACCACTGTCCGATTTGGGTCGGATTCTTTTAACCTGAAGGTGGTATATGCCAGTCTGCAAGGGTCCACGCAGGCACTCCTGTGGCCAATCCTCGCTTGGGTTGGTCGTACTACTACGAGGCCGTGGATCGTGGGTGGCGATTTTAATGCTAAACTAGGCCTTGCTGATAAGAAGGGTGGAGCTCTCTCCACCCCTGTCGTTAGTCGATGTTTTCAAGATTGGTTGCAGCATTGTGGTCTTCAAAATTTAGGTTATGTTGGTTTTTGTTTTACTTGGCATCGTGGTTCGCAGCAAGCTCGCCTGGACAGGGTGCTCGGTTCGACAGAATGGGTGCAACAGTTTCCCCACACTGTGAACCTACACCTGCCCTTCCACTAGTCCGACCATTGACCTATGCTCCAACAATTTCATCCGCCCTAGCCCAGGTCCCATGGCCCGCCGCCTTTTAGATTTCAAAATGCGTGGATCACTCACTCGTCCTTTCCAGAAGTGGTAGCGCAACATTAGACACCTGAGGAGGGGACCATGAGTCGGTCCTTAGCCCAGTTTTCACGCCACCTTACGCATTGGAACCAGCATGTCTTTGGCAATTTTTTCTCTCGGAAGAAGAAGCTGGTTGCTAGGCTGGATGGGATCTAGCGTGCTCTAACGACCTGTCCACGCGACTCGTTGTTGGACCTGGAGGACACTTTGAGTAGTGAGCTCCTCTAGGTCCTGTGCAAGGAGGAGATGTTTTGGCACCAACGAGCCCGGTGTGAGTGGCTTTCCAAGGGAGATCGGAATACTAAGTATTACCATACTCTCACTCTCGCCAAGCACAAGCAGTTACGCATCTAGTCTAGGACTGTAGTTTCTGACCATGATCAGCTGCGTCGTCTGGTTCAGTAGTATTTTTTCCAGCTGTATACGCTGGGGGAGGAGTCGGCCCCCGGCTTCCCTATCTTGGGCGCCTTTCCTACCCTTTCGGAGGAGTGAATTCAGGCACTTTCTAGTCCTCTCCTTGGGGAGGAAATCCTTAAGGCAATCTTTGGCATGCATCCCCATAAATCCCCAGGGCCTGATGGGTTTAACGCCCTCTTCTTCTAGAACCAATGGACGGTTGTTGGGCTAGCTGTGGAGTCGTTTCTTCAGCAGGTCTTTCGGATGGAAACGTGGGATCAGGAGTTAAATCGTACAACTCTGGTGCTTATCCCTAAAATCCCTTCTCCGCTCCAGATCTCTCAGTTTCGACCGATTAGTCTGTGTAATGTCATGTACAAGCTTATTTCGAAAGTGGTGGTGAATCGTTTGAAAGCGCATATGGCTTACCTCACCATTGATACCCAATGTAGCTTCATTTTGGGCCGACATATCACTGATAATATTATTATTGCTCAGGAGGTTATCCTTTCCATGCGTAAGCGGACAGAGCGTGTCGGGTACATGGCGTTAAAGGTTGATATGGAGAAGGCCTACGACCGTCTTCGCTGGCAGTTTATTCAGGATACTTTGGTTGAGGTCGGCTTACCTGAGAATTTAATCTGGGTTGTCATGCAGTGTGTCACGTCTACTTCTTTCCAAGTGACTTGGCAGGGGGTGGTTTTGGAGCCTTTCTGACCCTCGCGCGGGCTCAGGCAAGGTAACCCGATCTACCCTTTCCTGTTTGTTCTCTGCATGAAACGTCTTGGACACCTCATATCACACGAGGTCAATAGCAGGGCGTGGAAACCGATCAAGTTGAGTCGTACACCCCCCCCCCCCCTCTCCCATCTGTTCTTTACTGATGACCTTGTGTTGTTCGCGGAAGCTACTGATACGCAAACACAAGTCATAGCTCGAACTCTGGAGCTCTTCTGCTCTGCTTCGGGCTAGAAAGTGAATATTACCAAGACGCAGGTTTTTTTCTTGAGGAATGTCCCCCAGGATGTTGTGAGGCGTGTTAGTCACGGACTTCAGGTCTCCAGTAAGTCTAATTTGGGCCAATACCTCGGAGTTCCTCTGATCCATGAGAGGACGAACAGACGTACGTACCAACATATTCTTGATAAGGCCCAGTCGAAAACAACGGGCTGGCGTTCCAAGATGCTTTCTCTTGCAGGTCGGGTTACTTTAACCCAAGCAGTCCTCTCAGCGTTGCCCATTTTAACGATGCAGACTCTCCGACTTCCACGCCAGCTGTGTGATGACCTGGAAAAGTTGAGGCGAGACTTTATCTGGGGGTCTACCATGGAGGGTCAGAAAGTGCCTCTTGTCCACTGGGACGCAGTGTGTAAGCTTAAGGCCGAAGGGGGCCTAGGGCTTAAAAGGCTTTGGTCTACAAATGACGCGCTGCTAGCCAAGCTTGGTTGGGATCTCCTCACGAGGCCCAACGTCCTATGGGTTCGGGTTCTCCGGGCTAAATATCGTCTCGTGGGCCCGAGGTGATGGGAGACGCATTTTCTTTTGGTCGGACAACTGGCTTGAAGGCTGGGGCCGCTTATTCATGTTGTCAGCTCACCAGTCCCGGACACCGGCAGTTTGATATGGTAACGTTTCTCCGCGACGGCTAAGGTACTTGGCAGTGGCCTGACTTTCAAAGATATCTCCCGTCGGCTGTTTGTTTGGCCATAGCACAGTTAGCCCCCGCCACAGCAGGTACTGGGGAGGACCAGGTGCAGTGGGCTCCTAGCCCCTATGGGTGGTTCATGGTGGAGTCGGCATATGATCTTATATAGGGGAGTCCAAGGGCTTCCCCTTCTTAGTTATGGCGATTATCTAGAAGTGGGATGGCCCCCCGCGGATCAAATCGTTTCTTTGACTGGTGGCCAAACGTCGTCTTCTGACGAATCACCAGTAGGTGGTGTGTCATATAGCCACGGATCCGAGTTGTCCATTCTATGTACAGGACGAGACTACCATACATGTGGTGTGTGATTGTCCGCTGGTGCCTGCGTTTTGGAGACAATTTCCTAGCGTGGTGGTAGCCTCAGAGTTTTTCTTACAAGCTGAGGAGTTGTGGTTGCAGTCTAACCTCACTTAGCCCGTTCAGGTCCAGGGTTCTGCGTGGGCCACCATTTTTGGAGTCGCCTGCTGGTATCTATGGCAGTGGCGCAATAAAAGTCTGTTTGCGCCTAGATTCATTTGGCCAGAGGAGGGGTCTCGGCTCACCTTTGCTTATGTTGATTGGATTGTGCGAGCCCGGATGTTGGAACATAAGGTCTTTCCGACTCTGGGGGTTCCAGTGGGTACCCTGGTGGGCTAGACTAAACCCCCAGAGGGCTGGGTTAAAGTCAATACAGACGGGACGGTTCAGCTTAGAGTCACTACGGCCTTTGCAGGCGAGTTGATTCGGGATTGCCACGGAAACTGGTGTGGTGGATTTCAGCAGAACATCGGTCGAGCCTCACCTTTCACGGCGGAGCTTTAAGGGGTGTTCTCTGGCCTCCCTCTGGCCTATGAGATGGGGTATCGTAGGGTAGTCACTAAGATGGACACCCTCGAGATTATTAACATCCTCTCTGACCCGCACTGTGAACTCACTGGGGTTACTTTTTTGGTGGCAGGTATCCGGGAGCTTTTA
>JANZLD010000008.1:9164704-9177420 GCA_026413575.1 Erythroxylum carthagenense | reverse complement strand
TTAACATCCTCTCTGACCCGCACTGTGAACTCACTGGGGTTACTTTTTTGGTGGCAGGTATCCGGGAGCTTTTACAGCGGCCTTGGAAGATTCATCTGCAACATGTGCCCACGAGGGGAACCAATGCGCGGACCGGTTGGCGACCCTTGCAGGCCTCCTTCCCCCAAGCCTCCGTGTCCTCCAGGAGCCTCTTTTGGGAGTACAAGAGCTTATTTGCAACAATGCAACTGGTCAATTGTATTCTAGAGCTGTAAATTGATTTAGGTGTTATTTTTCCTTTGTATCCAAAAAAAAAAAGAAAAAGAAAATATTTGCTTCTTTCCATTAACAATTGTATGAACTATGATTACAGATAATCGACAACAAATGAAATAAGTGCAAAAATGAAAATTTTGAGAAATAGCAAATGCAACCTATTCACACCAAAATAGGAGTAGGAAAAAGCCTCAAAAAACAAACCCACCGCTCATACAACAACCCACACCCTTCCCAAAAAGATTTATAGGAAAAAGTTGCTTCGTATCAAAATCTCAACCCGCAGCAGTAGTACATAAGATACATCGCAAGCGAGGAACACTTGAATTATCATCCTCATCGTCATCTTCATCATTCTGATCATGATCATAATCAGAGAACTGTTCCCTCCCTGTCTCTCCATTTGCTCCTCTTCCACTAACAGTATGCATGGAATCCATAAGACAATTCATGTGATAAGCATGACAGCAAAAGAATGAAATGACTGATACATTTTGAATCGAAAAGGGATCGAAACACATGCAACATCTCGTATCTCCCCTAGTTTTTGACTTGACTTCCATGCTTCTCACAATAGGTGCCCTCTCAGTTGCCTGAGAATCCCTACTGCTGTCCCTTTTCATTTGAGCATCACCTTCTTCATTGCTCAAGCAAATTCCCCTCCTTGCTTCATTGAAATATTTAACCAAGAGGTTTACACAATCAGCCTGTGTACCATTCATAGAATACAAAACTGTCAAGTGTCAACACACTTCAGAATTTTGAATTTTGTTCAGATGCAAAATTAAGAACGTGAAAACAGTACCTTGAGGATATCATTGCAACCATGTCTAAGGGACGTTTCAGTTCTGTAATCTGTGATAATTTTGACCAGACGATCCCTAAGCCTGAAACAAGAACAAAAAAGGGAGAAAAAGGAACAATCACCAAAATCCTCATTTCTGAGTGAATAAAAATCTATGAATGTTGTATTTACATATGTGTACATACATATATCATTCCACTTGATTAGATAGTTTTGAAGTTTCAATTTGGCTATCCATGCATGAACAATTGCATTTTGATTGAATTAACAGCATGCTCAAACAGAACAAATGTGTGTGTATTCTTCTCCTTCTCCTCCTTTTATCTTTATTTTCAAACGATATTAAAAGTAATTTAACATAGTATCAGACGAAGTCAGATTCTAAGCACCTTTATACTATTGGTAATTTTCAGAGCATAAGGTTTTCGAGCCCAAAATGTAAATC
The DNA here is from genome assembly GCA_026413575.1 of Erythroxylum carthagenense. Taxonomy (NCBI): domain Eukaryota; kingdom Viridiplantae; phylum Streptophyta; class Magnoliopsida; order Malpighiales; family Erythroxylaceae; genus Erythroxylum; species Erythroxylum carthagenense. The sequence goes on along the minus strand of JANZLD010000008.1, from coordinate 9,175,915 downwards.
CCTAACCTTTGTTTTCTTAAGATCCCGTATTCCTTCATTAGGGACAGATAAGTTTTCTTTTCTAGCTAAGCACTTCTCTCAATTTATCTTTCTGAGAGCACTGTCACCTATATTTTCTTTTTCTTCCATTAAGACCATCCCTATTATGTTTTTCTTCATGACAGTCCTTTGAGAGCATTGTGACTCTATTCTGTCTTTCCTTCCATCAAATATTCTGTATACTTTTGATAGCCATAAGAGCATTCCCAACTCCGTTCTTGTCTTTCCTCTTCATTGACTTGTATTCTATTTTTCCTATCTCCTTCTTCTATGGCGAGCATACCTTTTCTCTTCTCTCAACAATTGCCATAGTCATTTTTGCTGCAAACACTTCGAGTTTACTTTCAAGTTCTTTTTTTTTATATATAGGATTTATCAATTAAAAAGAAAAAGAAAAGCTAGCAAAGGCAGGAGAATAAAAACCACAAAAAGAAAAATAAGGCGAAAATAAAAAGGAAAGAATATATTACTTCTTCATTTTATTTGTTCAAAAAATTTCTTTTGTAAATTTAGAATTCATATGCAAGCTGGACCTATAAAATATCAACTTACTAACTTGGAAGTAAAGTGTCGAATATCAAAAAAATCAATATTTAGTATAAAAATATTAGGTTAAATTATATCGAATATCCTGAGCAATAAACAAAATATCAAATAAAACTCAACTTTCATTTTTTAACACTAGATATCACAACCTATAAATAAGTATATCCCAATTAGTAAGAAAATTCAACTGTGTTGAACTATTATTTCTCTAAAAATTTAACACTTTGAAAATTTAACCTGAAAATCTGTACAAATGTTAATAAGTCTAATTCACTATCGCTATTACTTGGGAAACATATTTGATGAATAAATTATTTTTGTTATAATTTTGTAAAGGTTGAAACTTTGAAAAATCATAAAAATGAAAAACAGGTTCAAATATCGTCAAATTTTATAAGGCATAGGCACCTTAAGAAAATGTTCTAAACATAATTCATTTGACTACTATTAAGTTTTATCATTAAAAGTGTTACAGTAGAATATGTAAATATATTTTTTCATAGGTTGCGAATTTTATAGTGTTACTAAATGAAAGTTGAAATATACTTGATAAATTGTTAAAACGCCAACATATTTGACATAATTTACTCAAAATATTATTGTATGTTCCAATATAGGAACATTATAAATGCCCTATAATAGGATAGCTCAAGTACTGTTTAAGAATATTATATCCTCTTATTATAGACTATTGTACTGCCCTACTACTGTACCGAGTATCTATTATAAATGAATGGCCTAAACCTATTGAATAATATACTTCAAAACTCTTTGTATTTATGTTCATGGATGTGAGCTTCAGACTGAACCAAATTCCAATATGTACATTCTTCTCCCCTACTCTTTTATCTGTCATTACTATCCTAACCTAAAGCTTTTCTTCAGTTAACTCATCAAATAAGGAAAGAAAGTACGAAGGAATATTTTACTCCAGGTCTCAAGTTACAAATTTCTGAAGATGGCATCTGTAGTTTTCATTAAGAACCGAAGCAAATTTATCAACCCCGGGAAAATTTACTCACAACCAGAATATACACTACTTTTGTAGCTCTCAGTAACGGAGAAACAATCAAGAAAAGGAAACTTTAACAAAAGTTGAACCGAAGTCTCAGGCATGCCTTACTGCCACCAAGATGGATGACATGTCCAAGATTCAATTGAAGTAAGAAAAGAGAAAATAGATGATCATCTAATCAATAGTATGGGTCAAGGCATACTAACCGAGGTATCTCCAAGCCATTAGGCACCACGTTTACAATATATAAAGGGTCAAGATTGCCAACAGTGTGCTCTAACAATACTCCGACCTGAAAAGAAATCAAATGATACGCATGTCATGATAACCAGGAAAAAGAATGAAAACGTATCATATTTGTGCAGGTCATACAAAACTAGCACAAACTGTGCAATTAGATTACCATCTCAGGTTTGTTAAGACACTGCTTAACCAATTCTTCCCAGAGTTCATCGTCATGTTGCATGCTTACAAACTCTACAGCCTGCACAGACAATCATGATACAGCTCCTATCACTTCCAACATCCAGGTTTCAAATAAACACAATGACAACCCAAAGAAACAAACAAGAAGCTTCCATCAGAGACAAAATGGAACCTCTTCAATGTCCCCCAATTTATTAATGATGACAGCTAGGGCCTTCCTCGAATTTCCCATTCTTCCAAGTATGAAGACTTGCTCTCGTAAAAGATCTCTTCTGACACAAATTTCGTGTGCCTGAAATTAAAGCTTACGGCTTTCACAAACAGTGTCAAAAGTAATTAACATTGATTTAATTAACATATTAATCTTGTGTTTATGAATTAGCCAAACCTTCTCAAGTGTGTAATGTTGGCTGCTACGGAGAAAAGGAAGTAACATTTTTGGATCATAGTCTGCGTACAGCTCTACCTGTCCCAACCAGATCAAAGTTAAGCAAGATATTTAGAGTGAGTTAAGCCATAAGATCAATTCAAGTTAGCATGAAAAATTACAACTATGCCTGCAACAATTTACCCTGGACACGAAAAAGATGCTTTTAAAAATTCTAAGTCATGCAGGTAAAAGGAAGTTGACCACAAGTAGCACAACAAGAAGATCCTTTCAGTTAGAAATTTATAATAGGGTGTTGCAAAGAACTTGTGTTTCAGTCTCAGATATTTATACACACAGTTGAATAAGAGGAACTTTTTTTTTTTTTGGGAAATTACACGTGTAACAAATTGGACATAGCCCTGTAGAATCTAGGTTTAACAGGAGAATAGAACAGATTCAAATTGTCTTACCCCGTATCATCGGAAAACAACCATTAACAAACCGAAGATGTTGACATATAGTTTACATACTTTTATCTGTTAAGTCCATTCTAATTGACTCTAAATTGACAAGTTGTTCATATGTAAACAAAAATAATTTGCCATTTTAACAAGCAATAAACTCTTCAAAAAGGAAAATATTAACAATACTGAGACTTCTACCAACATAAGACAAACAGGTAAAATATTAATCCAACCACCTGCATATCATGAAAATCCTTTCCAGCATGTGGATTCACTTCAAATAACGAATGCAGATATAGATGCAAGAAATATCTTGAATCACACTTGTTGCTTGCAGCCAGTAGTTGTGCTACAACTTCAGATGGAGAAATTAAATCTTTGTTCTGAATCAACAAAGTCACTGCATGTTTGGAGTCAAGCATCATTAATTGGACAACCTGCACATTAGCATACCAGCAAAAAGGAAGTCGATAAGTTTGCCATAGTTTAGGATAACCAGTAAATATAGCAAACTGAAATAGGAAATAATGGGAAACAAAGAAATATTGAAAAATACGTGATCTGGAATAGTCAAGCAGGAAATATAGCAAACTGAAATACGAAATAACGGGAAACAAAGAAACATTGAAAAATAGGTGATCTTGTAATAATTTTCTCACAACCTACATGGCAAACAATTTTCCAACACACCTATCACATGACAACTCCAAGAAGAAAGTCAATATTCAAAATATCAGCAAAACCACAACCACTAGCAAATCCTGAACAGGTTATGTTACAAATTGGATGTATGAACAGGTTCTCAATTATTAAAGCTAAAATTATAGAATAGAGAGCAACAATAGAGCATTATGAATTTTCAATCTATTCCCATACCTTTTCACGAATAGCTTCATATAAGTTGTGTTTTTCAATGAAATCAAATATTTCTGGCTTCATAAGCTGAGAAAGGTAAAAGAAAAATGAGCGACCAGCAAATAAACGAACAAGAAAATGTTACTAAATTAACATAATTGAGCGCACAACTATAGTTTTATTGAATCAGACTAGATAAAAAGGGACATTTATTACTTCTGTCAGCACCAACATATACTTACATCAGCATAAAGAGAAAAAGCTTTCTCATATTGCCCATCAATTACATACAACTCTGCTAATGCCTGAAACAGAAAAATACTGTGATTAAAGACTTGCAGATATCAAACTTCCTCAGATGATACGCAGGACTCCCAAGACAAACCTCTTTGAGTGCATCGGTCATGGATGAGGAATTCAGTTGAGGTTCTATGGCAGAGATAACTGGCAAGGCAGAATATATTACAGATGGCCAAGATTTGACAGTTGACAAAAGATCGTTGTGAAAAGATGAATTTGTTGCCAATGCTACTAAAGCAACCTGAAGAATGAACATGAACACGCATTCTTACCATGTAGGAACAGAAAAATAAAGTACAAAGAGGAACAAACCTCATAAGCAGTATCCCGGAGTCTAGGGTTCTCTGTTGGTATATAAGGAACTAAGACAGGAAGCTGGCGGAGATGAGCAAAATGGAAAACCCACCTGCAGAAAACAGTCGCTCTTGTTACTAAGTGCTAAGGGTAATTTTGGCGTTCAGCTATTTAAGAACGTCCTAAAATAACATAAAAACTATATAAACATAACACAGGCACCCTTGTAAGGGTAAGCAGCACTGGCATCTTTCAGTCTTTCTTTCTCACTCTTTATCTCTACACAAAGTTACGAGTGACCATATAAACAAAATGTTTATGATGGGAACATGTATATATGTTTGCCTTACCTTTCCCATGCTGATGCTGAACCCCGCAACAATTTGGGGCACAAGGATGCAGCTTCACCATATTTTCTTTCAACAATCAAGTGGTCAAGATATCTGGACCCCACCTGTACACATGGATCCCAAATTTAATCACTTGTGAAACTAATCTAATCAGTTCTATTTAAGTTGCAAGAATCACATGTTATTGGGATAACCTCGTTACCAAATTGAACGAGTGTCCAAATTTGCAATGACTTGCTAAACTCACTATTGGCATGATAACAATATTACAGTGAAGTTTTGAAGAGACATCAAAATGTTAAATCATGATAAAAAAAAAGGAAAATATTTTATTTGATTCATAAGGTCATTAAAACTTTCTTTGAAAATTCTTTCTCCTTAATATTACCTACTTGTACAGATATACTCACTAAACAATGTCAAAAGGATGTCTTGATCTGAAAATAAATTGAATGATCCTACTCATATAGCAGCTTTGTCATTGGTGATATTGATTGGATTGCACAATGCTGTAACTTGATCTCTAAGGACCAATGTCACAATTTTTCACAAAGAACAAGAAAAGATTTAATAAGAAAATTTCTAAAGAACCTGTGGATATCAGTAGAACTACACATATTGCTAACCAAGGAAGAGATTTCACGGTAAAGACAGGATAGACTTGTCCAGAAAAACCATAATCCACATGCATGCTGTAGAATGTACAATGCATAACACAGGTAAATAAATCAAAGTACCTCATCCAAGAGTTCACTCCGACCTTGACCTGCTTCAACTGCAGCTAAAGCTTTTTCATGCCAGCCATGTTGCAAAAGCCATGATATATGGTCCTCAGCATCCCTAAAATATGTCAAAGTATCCAAGAAGAAAGCAAAAATGAAGAGGCAAATTGTTGAGAATAAAAATGAAGAACACAATAGAGAGAAGAAGAGAAGGAGAAAGAGAAGAGTCCAGAAAGAAGATAGAAGAATAGAGAACTTTAAAGAGAGAGAGACACACACACACATTAGCTAATTCGTATCCCCCTCATGAGGGAAACGGTTATAGTTTTACACTAGTTACAGCTGTGTAACAGCTATAATATTTTTATACGTAACAATTCCTTCTCCTTTAGAAAACGTTGTCCCCAAGGTTATGGAGGTTTACAAAATGGACAAAAAATGAATAATCTTATTTTCTTTTCACCACCCATCTTCTTCACAGCATCACCAGCAATTGCTCCTTTAGCTTTGTGGAGGAAGGAGATTAGATTATCAGACTAAGACACAATCGCACAGAAAACTCCATCAATGTAACCACCTGCAAAGCTCACACTCTGCTCATTGAACAGAACTCCAAAACCATATGAAATGTTTCTATACTTTGCAGGGTCAATCTGCATGTTACTCTTAATGAAATCAAAAGGAGTAACCGTCATGTGGGTTAGACCACAGCTGAGAAGACCACCAGTCGTACAAGTAGCGTAGAAAGTTGGAGAGTACATCTCCATCTTACTAGGCTCGCTGGAAAAGAGACGACTAAGGAACCATCAGAGGCGATGTCGTTGTTATTCATGAAAGGGGTGGACTCTACAGCCAAAGACTTTATGTAGCCCTTCTCTTGCATGGGTTGCTAGTTTCGATTCATGAGTTCTGGAGTAACTATAATAGTAGCTCCCACTTCCACTCCTTGTCACTTCAAAAATTGTGCCACCACAGTTTTAAGCTACAGCAGGTTGTTCTCCAATTTTTTTGTTCTGTTTAGAGCTCCAGAAACATTTTCTCATTCCTGCTTTGAAATTCCAAAAACATTTTCTCGCTTCTGATCTATGCTCCCATCAAGCTTTTCATGTTTTCTTCAATTCCACACAGAACCGAGTTCTCTGATACCATTTGTTGCGAATAAATGAAGAACAGATGAGAGAAGGAGAGAAGGAGAAAGAAAAGAGTCCAGAAAGAAGAGAGAAGAACAGAGAACTTTAGAGATAGAGAGAGACACACACACACACATTAGCTAATTCATATCCCCCTCCTGAGAGAAACGGTTACAGTTTTATACTAGTTACAATTGTGTAACAACTATAATATTTTTATAAGTAACACAAATAAACTAACAAAGATTCACAATCTTTGAATATTAAGGAAAATGGCCACGAACTTTATGATAAAGAAGTACATGCTTAGACTAGTGGGTATAGCAAACCGATTGATACTCTCCCCACGAAGGGGGTTTGAGTCAACATCCCTCTGGAAAGCCCTCTCTTTGATGCCAAATACAAAAAGCATATTCCATGAACACTTAGAGAAAGTGAAGAAAAAAAACCAACGTGCACAAATTTTAAGCGTTATCTCTTGCTTAAATAGCTTTCTCATCACATTATATGCCGACTTTTTGACTAGGTTGGCATAGATATATTCACTCCTAGATCAACTAACTACTCATTATAAGGCAGAAATGACCCAAATTGCACTTACCCTGGTTTGTAAGTCATAAGCACCATAAACTGCAGGACATGCTTGTGGAATTAGCATGAACATATGGCTTGGCTTAGACAACAAACAAAGAAGCTATGGACCTAGAAGACACTATGTTCATCTACATATGAAATAGCAATTTCAACCAATATATTATACAAGGCACCTAGGCATAGACAAAGCTCCTATGTTCAGAATAAGCTCATGTCCCAACAATTTCCAGTGACAAGGCAAACTGAAAAGTAAGGCTACATTGTTTAGAGATGAACTAAGACACCTCATACGTATGGAGTTTCTTTTTAACATAAACAGATGCAACATTTTAATTCTTGGCATTTATTCTACAAGAAATGTCAGAGGAAAAATTGTTTGCATGCAAAGGCAATGAACCAAATATGTTTCATTGGAAACTAAAATCTGACAAGAAAATAACTAACCTAGGTTTTGCAATGACCACATCTTTTGGAGATACAATATAATACAATGGCTCATCACCAGCAGCCCACTGACCACCAGCATAGCTGCTACCTATATTCACATTAAGGTATTACTTTCAAAGCAGATTATCTGCTAGATTGAGATCAAAATCACATAAAGTCAGATACCTGAGAACGGAGCATGAGCAAGAGAATAGTCCTTTGCCTTGTAATGCTCAAAGCCATGAACTGGAAGGGCATCAGTTGCAAGTTCATCATTGTTCCATGTGACAATGCGTACTTCTGGTCTTTGTGCATTTCCCTGCTTATATATAGCATAAGTTAGCAGCGCAATAGGGTCATCAAAACACTTTCAGTATGTTTCATCCTTTAAATTAACTTCACTTAAAGATAACAGCGTATATGACTGGTGATGCGTATGAGTGACACTGAATAAAACTGATTATGCCGAGCAAGTTACCACTTCAGACATGACAGAGAGTAGATATATCAAACAGCATTTCCTCATTTGTTAACCAGCAGGCCACATATATGCCTCAAAATAATACTAGAAGCTGATCTTCCAGAATAGAGCATGTGGAGTTAAATATAGACAGCAAAAATGAAGCAAAAGTCTTCACTGTCTCAGGACTGAACAAAAAACCACTTGGCAAGAGATCATCTCTCCTTGTTGTCCACTTTTGGGCCGATTCTTTCTAATTTAGTACACACATAAAGTGAACACTAAAATTCTTGAAATTAACAATGACCATCTACAAGAACAACCATCTCCATATCAAACATCAACAATAATTTATGTGATTACATTTTCCCTCGAGGAATTAAGGACGGACTGAGTAGATATTGCAGCCAAAGTAAAAAGAAGAAAGTGATTTGCTGCTCGAAAGACACTTGACTCGAAAAGCTGGTCCACAGGGAACTATCCTTTACAATGCTCATGCAACATGGAAGAGCAATACCTGTCTTACTAAAATGCTGCTGCTAAATTCCTTCTCTCCATCTTCTTCTCCAGGAATATAAGCTAGCACGACCAACGAGTCACCAAATGGAGCAATTCCTGAAACATAATAGCTGGTCTGAAAAGATGCCACAATATCCACCTGGTTCATACTGGACATCGGGACATGCCTGTATGTCCCATTGGTGCCTTTATACTGGCTTGCTCTTATTGAAGCAATTTTCACAGATGTCCCCCAGCCAATAACCAAGAGAGTGTCATCCTGGATAAGAGTAAAGAAATGAATGAGTTCCAAGACAATGCATGCTTGTGTTGAATAGTAAAAGTGGAAGTTAATGAATAGAGTGACGGAGCTGTTCAGACCATAGAAAGGTGAATTTTTAACTAACCTGCCAAACTAAGTGAGGCCGCAACAGCTCTGGGCGTGGGCTTCCCCGTGGTCTTTCAATAAATGTAATACGTTGATCATTGGTAGCATCATATACTTTCACACCAGTATCATTAGCCCAAGCAATAAGACTTGATCTCCACTTCACAGCATGTATTGGACCTTCACCAGAGTGTAAAACCTAAAAAGGCAAGCAAATATTTGACTTCAGGCTCAACACCTTACTATTGCAGCTATTGCAAACGATAAAGGATGATGTACTAATGCCAACCTGGTCCCGATAGCCAAGCCATTTCTTTGCATTTAAATACAGATGACCTGCTAACCCACCAGCTACAAATCTTCTGGATGCTTTTCTTGAATACTCAGGGTCCAAAGCAACAGCCTTCATTGGACGATGATACTCGAACCTCATTTTCTCATCAGTGAAAAGGCTATTTATTACAACAGTCCCATCATCTGAACAGCTTCCTATATACTCACCTTCTATATCGAAACTAAGATCATTTACTGCAGCAGTATGAGCATGAAATTCCTTAACCTGGAAAGGGAACCTTCTATCATTAGATTTTGGCCAAGTCCTATGAACTAAATACAGGCATCTTTCAGTCCTAACTCCTAATCAAGCCTAAAGAGGCGTTAATATTGATTAGTTGATCGCGATAATCTAGTTGCACTTAAAGCCTAATATTCAGCACCCTAATGCTTACAGCTTCGCCGATGGCAACTCGACATTCTAAAACAGTCACACCTTAACTAAAATAGTCCACTGGAACTACTTACATTCACAGGACAAAGTTTTTAGCCGTTCATGCGAAAAAGAAGCATTCATCAGAAATTCCCAAAAAAAATAAAAAATAAAAGAAAATTCGAAACACACACACATCGTAAAATTGAGTAAAAGAATGTTCCATATACATTACACTAATTAGAGAGGAAAAACCGAACTTTAAATTTAAAAACAAACACAGGAAAAGCGTTCTCAAATATTTGCTCAAAATAAGTGATGTTGGCACAACTTCCCAGAATCTTTGTGCACTCAACTTTCAACGACATAAACAACAATTCTCAACTTTAGTCGCTAAGTAAAAACAAAGAAAAAAAGACCAAGAACGAAAACTTGGAAGAATTGCTAGTGCCTTGTATTATAAAGTTACGATATTCAGATTCTAATGGAACAATCTCTAGAACACAAACTCGACGATAAATTGAAAAATCAATCACACTCTAACATCACCAAAAGAGAATCTGCAGATACAAAAAGCTAAAAATTGAAACTGCAATCAAAGTTCAGATCCAACGAAGCTCCAAATTCACTAGTCACTCGCAAAATAACAATAATCGAAACAACAAATGGTACGTAACCTGGTTGCCGAGGAAATCAAGGATGTGAACGGAGCCGTCCAGAGTCCCGAGCGCGATCATTCGCTCCGCGACGGCAATACAAGAAGCGGCGTCGTTTGATAGCAGGGAGGGTATGCTTCCTCCCATTCTCTGGTACTTTAGTCTCGGCTCCTCCTCCTCCTCCTCCTCCTCCTCCTCCTCCTCCTCCTCCTCTTCATCCTCGTCTTCCTCTCGCTCATCGTCGCCGTCGACGCCGTTCTCCGACGGAATCGGAGCCATTTGAAGGATGACAGAGCTTTGGTTCCTCGTCGAAAAGAAGATAGAAACAAAAAAGGAAATATGAAATGATTGTGGCTTGTTCTGCTGAAAATTGTGATAGTGAGTTTAAATAGTTGTTTTGTTTATTAATGTGCAAACCAACAAATGGCAAGTGGTGATTGCCACCTGTCTGCCTGTATCTTTCTTTTTCTTTTCTCCTCCTTCTATCTCCGCCAGTTTCCGCCTATTAATTTAATTCCCATTTTCCGGATGATACGCACCGTATTAGTTGGATATCAGTATCATAACATAGGATAAGATAGCCTGATGATTTTGATTTTTAAAGTAGACTACTTTGGTCTACATGTATTTAAGTAGTTAGTTGATTCACTAATTGCTTTGCGTTATCTGAAATTGGAAATATGGACAAAATGAAGTTTAATGTAAATAAAAATAGAAACTAAATTGTATTTGGTCGGGTCGGCTATATTTGGGCCCGAGTCCAATAACGCAGGCCGATCGGTCGGTCTCGCCCTATTGATTAACTTGGGCCTGATCCACACATCCATGGCCCAACTGTAGAGGAACGTCTCCCATGCAAGTACGTAAAGAAACGTAAAGAGCTGAAACCTAGCCAAAAAATCATATATAAGGTATTATTCTCCCATCACAGAGGTACGAGATCATAACCTAGCTTTTCTCTCTGCATTCCGC
>JANZLD010000008.1:9111377-9144536 GCA_026413575.1 Erythroxylum carthagenense | reverse complement strand
ACTTTGCATATTGGTATACTTTAAAAATTATTTAGCATAATTAATAAAATAAAATATAGTTAAAATTAATAAAAGTGTTTTTATTTTTTCGTTGTCAAACAGTCTACTGTATGAAGCACTTTTTAAAAAGTTGTTTTTTAATTGACAGCTAAACAGTCAACTGGCTTTTAAAAAAAACTCTTCTTAGAAAAGCTCTACTGGTAAAAGCTCTACTGGTAAAAGCTCTACTGAAAAAAGCTCAACCAAACGGACTCTAAGAAGAAGTCTTAACAAAAGGGTAAATGTCTATTCTTATAAAGAAAACGAAAGGATAAACAAATATAAGATTCATAAACAAGTTTATTAGTTTTATTCACAATACATTATTTTGTTACAAATAACATAAATTTAACAAAATTCTTAAAATTTAAAATAAAAATTGTTTGACAGTTGAAACGTAAATGTTAATAATATACGAGAACATAAAATGGTATCTTTATGAATAAATATTTATATCTATTCAACCTGAATGCCAGCTTAAGAAAATTAGAAGTATAAATGTCAATAGTAGAAGTATGGTAATGTCCCAGGAAAAGAAGCAATTCATAGGCATATTTTAGTTTTTGCTTAGGATAAAAACTATAGTTTGAGAAGATGGAATTATGATATTGTAAAGTTACACATTATTCAAAATCTAACTCACTTTGATACAAAAGTTGATTCTTATTATAGGGATGACGATAGGTTAGATTAGGCTAAGTTTGTGTAGGCTCGAGTTCGACTTGAGATTCTATTAAATTCGAGATAGCCAGTGTCGAGTTCGAGCTTGAACTCTACTTGGTTTTATTTTAGCTTTTAATTGGGGTGGTATTTTATTTCTCAAAACCTAAATTTAATACAAATACGTATATAGTACCATAAAAGTAATATGCTCAATCATAATTCGGCTATTCTGAACTAACACCAACAACATTCTTCCAGCCAATGGGATCAGATTATTTTTGAAGAAAAAGAAAGAAATATAAAGTTCTTTGGACTTTAATGAATGCTGGAAGTCCAGGTCAACACAAGCCCATGAGTTTACCTCTCCAACACAGAAGTAGAACAATGCTGCTTGAGGCTATCTACTGTCTGTCTTTCTCCGCTACAAATCTAGTTAGATCTCCATAATTTATGAAAGAAATTTCACTCTCTTTTTTCTTTTTATAATTATTTTCTCTATACTTTCGATTTCCAAATGGCGTGGGTTGGTGTGAGGAGGGTCGTGGATCTCAGCTGAAATGCAGCCCAACCCCTTCCCTTTTGGCAGCGTTTTGGCCAATCCGTTTCTTTTCAATGCTAATTTAACCACCGAAGACGGCGACGTCGGCGGAGGTGGATTTGAGAGCTCTAGACTGTTCTTCTTGTTGCCGTTTTTGCTGTTCCAAGGTGGTGATATGGATTTGTCCAAGGTCGGTGAGAAGATTCTCAGCTCCGTTCGCTCTGCCAGATCTCTCGGACTCTTGCCTTCTACTCCCTCTGATCGACCTGAGGTTAATTTACTCTTCACTACTTCAATGTCAATTCATTGATTGCCTTTTAAGCGTTGATCGTTCTCTTATTTGGTCATTATGCATTAGGTTATTTGTTTTTATTTTAATTTCTTCCGGACTTTGTTAGTGTTGTAGAAGTTTATACCTTAATAATTCTGATGAGTTTGTGAACTACATTAGTAGATGATATTTTAAATTGCGTTGTTGTTAATACGTTGAATTGGTAATCTGCCGTCTACATGATAATATATCATTTTCAGTTCCGGCAAAGAATTCAATTTGATTGCTCCAGATGTTCACGATGAATGTTGATGGAGATCTCTATTGTAAACTTGGTGAAAAGTATATTATATTGTTATTGCAAACAGGTCCCGGCTCGAGCTGCTGCAGCAGCAGCTGTTGCAAGAGCGCTTGCGGCGCTACCTCCTCATCAGCGTTTTAGTCTTCCTTCCAGTTCTGAAGAATTACGCTCGATATATGGAAGCAGACCACAGGGTGAAGTAGTGGAGGAGGTGGAAAAAGACTTCTATGAAGAGGTTAGTACATGCTTTCACTGAGATTCCGGTGTAGTCCTTAGTGACTTTTGTGGAGGAATCTCTTAAGTCAATCACGTTCCAATGGGTGGATGGAGTGGTGGTGAAGGTGCTTTGACCTTTTTGTTGTTTCCATAGCTAGGTATCATAAGATAGACTGCTGTATATCATAATTCTGTTTTTCTAATAAATCTTGAATTTCTTTAAAATTTATTTACTCATTATGCTTGAACACATGGTGTTCTACTGTGGAATTTAATACCCATGTCCAATACCGCATAAAACTTATATCCAAACCAACTGTTACGTGAAACTTTTTGGATATGGAAGAGCACAATAGTCAGAACAAGAATGAGTTGCATGAGAGTCAACAAAGCCTAATCTATTATTAAAAGTAGCTGGTCACATTTTGCTACATTTGGATCATCCAAAGAAAAATTTAGCAACACCAGAAAACATGTAGTCATTGTAAAAACTTATTTGTATGTGTCCACTCCAAAGAAATTTGCAATATCAAAGGTGGAGCTTATTGCTATTAGACCATTATTGGTAGGGTATTGGTTCATTCTAGAAGTGTCGTAGTGGAGGATTTAGAGGTTAATCATATAACTACATGTGCAGTATGCAATGCAAAAGGATTCAAAATTTTATTATTTTAACTAAAGTAGTGGTTAGTAGCTTTTTGTACACTTAAGATTGTTTCTCTAAGAGATGAACTGTTTGAAAGTTTCCAAATACGAGATAGATCAATGTGAGGAAAAAATCTTTGAGCAACCTTAACGTTTTTCCATTCACATGGGATTAAGGTGTATCTGCCAATCCATTCTCATTAAAGAATGTTGCAATGCAGTGCCAAAGTTCAGCTTTACTAATAGGCTAAATTGTTAGTTTATTTGGTTCATAAGTTTTAATGGAAACCCTTTTATTTTCTTTCTCTTTAAGTTCATTTTTTTTTTTGTAAAATGGGCATTTTAATATACAAATTTATGTTTTTCTTTTTTCACTGATTCAGATGTTTAATAGCTATTGACTGAGATTTTAGAAAGATGGAAGTCATGCTGTGTGAGACTGGTCCCATGCATGTCTCATGTGGTGCTTTTTGTTTTGCATTTTTTAAACCCTGGTAGGCTCGCATATAGGCACATTGAGATTGACTTTTACTGTCTTGGCTTTCTCTGAGTTACTTTGTGGTTGGATGAAGTGTGTGGATGGAATTACTTCATTGTCCTTATCATTTTGTTTTTAGGATTAAACTTTTGGGCAATCTTAGTCCTTATCATGGACTTGGGTGTTCAACTTTTGGTCCTTTCAAAGGTATCAAATAGATTCAAGAAGATTTTGGAGAATCTTACATGATAAATATTCTCTTGAGAAGGATGCATTTTGTGTCACTTTTGCTTCTCTATTATAAGGGAAACACTCGGCATCGTTGGTTTTTTGTGTTGTAAAACTTTTGTTAGGCTTGCTTAAAGACTTGTACATACTTGTATACAGGATTTTGATCCAGTTAGGCATGTTTTAGAGCATGTTCCAAGTGAAGAAAATGAGTTGGCGTTCTTTGAGAAACAGGTATTACTTCTTGGAATTAAATTGTGCATGTGTCATGGGTGTTTGTGTGTTTACTTGAGAAGCTAAAATGTTCATATGGATTGTCTTGATAGTGATTGAGACAGTAATCTTTATCCTAAATTGATTGGATAGGTATCCATATTAATACTCATAGTATTTGAAGCCCCTAACTTGCCCCAAATATGTAAGGAGGTTCCTAAACTCGTAAAATGTGTCAATTAAATTAAATTAAATTATTTATTATGGTTTATATTTATTTTTTGCTGAACATTTACAGTTGGCATTGACCTATGCAGTACTTAAACTAAGCAAGATTGGTTGTTTTTATATGTAACTTTGATTGGTTTAGTATCGCTTTCGTTAAATGTTATATTAGGTAACTTCACAATCGAATACTGTGAAGGTCCATGCAAAAGGTGAAGTTGTTGTTGGGTGAAAGTGATTCTAAAATAGTTAATTTTTGTTGAATTGACATAAATTTGCAAATTTAGATCAGTTCTCCTTGAATATCTGATAGAAGTTAAAAGGGCTCCAAGGTGATTTTTCCCTGGCCACTAGGGATTTAATCTGGTGGTATAGAATTAGTACCTTCTCATTTACAAGGGTTTAGATCCTAGTGAGTGGATGGGCTAGTGACTTCCACATATATATTTTTCTTTCTGATGGGCTACAAATTTTTATGTTTGACCTACTTCAATATAATTATAATCAAGATTAAACAAAACTGAATCCTAATAATGAACAAACAGTATAGTATAAATTCACAATTTCCATAATCATGTGTTGGATTGGGTTATATTCATTTTACTCTTTGTTTTTATACTCAATTCCTTTTCTTATAGGTTTTATGGCAAAGTGACTGACTGCATCCCAATTGAATTTTCTTTTTGAAGGCTGCTCTGAGATTAGCGCAACTGGATAGAGTGGCAGAGCGCTTGTCAGAGCAAGTTATGCAACATCATGAAGTGATGGGTAGGTTGTGTATAATACAGTTATGCGTCATTGCATTCTTTCCCATGCTTGACAGATTATTGGTTTTATTTTAAGTCATTGTTACATTTTAAAACCATTTCAGGTTGTGTATATCTTTCATATGATACTACTATGATAAGCCAAACATGTATTGAGCTAATCTTCTATAGTTCTTCTAATTTTGTTATTTTTCTGTGATTATCAATTACATGGAGCAATAGCACATTCCTATGAGGTTACATAATTGAATAAAATAATGTTCGTACATTCTAAGAGGGCATTTTTGTTAATATTACTTGAATTTACATGATGCATAGTAGTGGATTTTTGATTTATTTGCTCATGAACTGCAACTCTTTTTTCCATCTAGTCTTGGGGCAGGAATTTTGAGTGCTAACATTGTCCAATTTTAGCATAACCAAAGTGATATTAGTATTGCTTTTGAATGAGATGTTTATGCTTGCTTTTGGCCAGTGAAGGGGATGAATTTGGTCAGGGAATTAGAGAAAGACCTGAGGGTTGCAAATGTCATCTGCATGGTAAGCATTTATACATTGTCTTTCTGGATAATTAAATTACCTTATTTCAAGGAGAATATTCGTGCAAAGTTCCTTAATCTTTTAATGATGCCATTTATTTCACTATCACTCAAGAGTTGATTGAGATGTCAGTCATCAATGTCTTCATGTTATCATATGGTACCTCCTTGCTGGATCTGAATTTGACCATATAGTTGTTATTATGTCTTTTAGAATGGGAGGAGGCACCTAACCTCATCCATGAATGAGGTTTCAAGGGATCTTATTGTGAATTCACATGCCAAAAAGAAACAAGCTCTCCTGGTATCTTTCTTTGCCATTTTTTAAAGCATGTATTTGCATATGTAGAAAACTTTCTTTGTAAAGGGGAGCAACTTTTGTGGATTTTCTAGCCACTTTGCTGGAAGAAGTTTTAGACATTTCAGGCTTTTGGGTGGGAGTATACTTTTACATGGCTCAAGTTGTATATTCATCTGTGTTAATAAGTGCAGGACATGCTTCCCATATTAACTGAGCTCTGTCATGCGCTGGAGATGCAAGCTTCACTTGATCACCTTGTTGAAGAAGGAAATTACTGCAAGGTGGTGTAATCTATCACTTCTGTAATTGTGATTTATGTTATTCCACCTTGAATTTTCCAATAAGCTTCTGTTATATTAAGTGCCAAATAAGTCTTTCTAAATCAATTTTTCCTCAGGTATTCCAAGTTCTTTCAGAGTATCTACAGCTGTTGGATAGTTTTCCAGAGCTTTCGGCTATGCAGGAGATGAGCCGTGGAGTGGAGGTGAATGCTAAATTGCTTATGTAGTTCCTTTTCTTGTGAAACCAATGGATGTTCTCTATGGGTGCTCTTTTTTAAAAATCTGATTGAGGTACATAACGATTGCGACTTATTGTTCCCAGGGCCTTGACATTTCTCAACAATTCTTCTCATCATAGTATAATTCATCCCATTGACATTTGAGCATGGATATGCTAGCTTATGATCTGGTGAAGATTATGACCAATATTTACTTTACACAAAATTGGTTGTTTGAAAATCTATCCAGGTTTGGTTGGGACGGACCCTTCAAAGGCTGGATTCACTTTTGTTAGGAGTGTGCCAGGAGTTCAAGGAGGAGAGTTATTTAACTGTCAGTACATCAATCTTCTGCTGTGGGTTTTTTTTTTTTAATTGTCATGTGAGTTCTTCGTGATCATAAGAACACTAGGTTACAGGGCTTCATTATGCGTTATATACTGCTCTAGTGTGCTTTCTCTTGTCCTAAATGATGTCCACTTGGTCTTAATGTATCAGCTTGGACATGCAAGAGATTGTCAATAAGTTAGTCAGCTTGTGGTAAACTAATACCTTGTGAACTAGATAGTTTAATTCATAAGTCTGTTCCTGCCTGCTGTTTAGGCAATAAAGAGAAGGTGTTTCAATTAGGTTTATATTGTCTGTCTACTTTCATCCTGATTAGTTACTGAATAAATGATGCTTATATGCATACTAGTGCATATGTTACTAGAATGTGGAACTCTCAGTAGCAATTAATACCTTGTTGCACTAAATATCTGACCTAGAGAAGATTCAAGTTTCACACCTGGATGGAACCCTGGGATCTAATTCTACTTTCAGTCGTCAGGAAGGGGCGGGCTCATCATTAGTAGCCCGTCACTGGACCAAAGAAATGATAGCTTGTTCTTCTGATGTTCGGTTTGACATTAAGTTCATATGATTTTGTCTTCTGACAAGAATTTTGTTACTTTAATCATTCCTCAATTTGGAAGCAGTAATGGAACCCTTTCGGCTAGGGAAGCTAGATATCTACAATTGCATTGCTCTTTTTGAAATTTTGGCAACATTACTGACTGGTGGACTGCTCACATGATATTCAGGTGGTTGATGCTTATGCATTAATAGGAGACATCTCTGGTCTTGCAGAAAAGATTCAAAGCTTCTTCATGCAGGAAGTTATCTCAGAGACACATTCTGTGTTGAAGAATGCAGTGCAAGAGGTATGTTTGCATAATTTACACAACTGTATGTGGTTTCTGAGAAGAAGTGGCAACAAGAGAATAACCGCTGATTGTGTTTTTTAAGTTCACAATCTGTTATTGTAGCTTGCTGTCTTTTCATTCTAGTTTGCTTAATGAATGTACTGGAAGTTAAACTCAAATTGAACCTTCTTGCAGTTTTTCCAATTGAATCTTCTGTTTTTGTTGAAGAAAATTTTGGCAAGTTATTATCCCACTTCTTGATGGATGACATTTATTGTTGCAGGATCAGGAAGGTCAACATCAGAATAGCAGGTATTTCTATTACCTTCTAGTTCCTTGTTTTACTTGTATTGTTTACTTGTTGGCATATTTCATAACTTATGTTGATCTGTGCAGACTTACCTACAGTGATCTGTGCCTTCAGATACCTGAATCTAAGTTTAGGCAGTGTTTGCTGAGAACACTGGCTGTATTGTTCAGGTTGATGTGTTCCTATCATGAAATCATGAGCTTTGAGCCCCAGAATAAGGTAAGCTCAAGTTTTTTTAATCTTCCCTGCTTTGTTTAGTGGTTTTTATACCCTTCTCTTCTGTTCATTTCTTTCTCACGTTAGCTTATATGAGCCCTTATCTCACGGCTACATGAAAGTCAAAGTTTTCAACATTTTGATTTGTTAAACTACTCAGTTTACCATGTTACACTCCGTCCCTAGTTTCCTTTTTTTTTTTTTTGGGGCAGAAATCGGATAGCAAAACTATATTCAGAAATTGTGCCAAAATGGATGGATTTTTTTCTTGGTGGTTGTAATCATTTGATCTTGGCAGATGTCTCTAACTTTTCTGCTATGCTGCAGAGGATTCTTGCTCATATTCACTTATGAGTTTATTAAATTTTTTCACTTGATGAGACTTGTGATATTAATCGGGTGAAGTGAAATATATGTAGACAAAATATCATTTTAAAAAAAAATTCTTTGGAGCCACTCCAACCAGGAATAACACATTTCTGATTAAATAGTACAAGAACTGGCAGTGTCTTCAGTCCAATTGAATTTGAAACAATTAACACCTTGAATTGGAAACCTTTCCAAGATTTGCATGAGCAACTATCATATTTTGTCTACGAGGCATATTGACGTTTGTGAGATTGGACATGAGCTCAGAGTTCTGTTTTTATCTACATTTTTGTAGAAATTTCTTTCAAATACTTAGTTTCCCAGTACTTTGGTTGCATAATTCTTATTCTTTGTTGCAGGATGTTGAATATCAAGTAAGAGACAACTTTTGTGATTCTGGAGAGACCCAGCAGCTTTATTCTAAAGCAGTTACTTCTTGTAATCCAAAACAAAATGTTGAAAGCTCTTGCTTACCTTGCACTGAGGAATGTACTGCAACTACAACTTTGAATGCACCCACTGAAAGTAGAGTTTCTACGTGTAGATATTCTGATAATCCACTTAATGATGCTAGAGATGATGGTGGTGAGCCATCAAGCAGTGAATCTCCTTGGTATCATCTGCGGAAAGATGCAACAGCATATGTTTCACAAACCCTGCACAGAGGGAGGAAAAATCTTTGGCAACTTACCACAAGTCGGATATCAGTATTACTTTCTTCTACCACAGTTAATTCAACAAGCATTCACCAATTCTTGAAAAACTATGAGGATCTTAGTCTATTCATCTTGGCTGGGGAGGCCTTCTGTGGGGTTGAAGCTGTTGAATTCAGACAGAAGTTAAAGAATGTCAGCGAGAATTATTTTGCAGCATTTCACTTGCAAAGTATTTCTGTAAGTTGTCGCTGGCGATTCTAATTGTTTTTTTTTTTTTGTAATTCAATCATACACATTCTCGAAGTAGGTGATGGATTTTGCATTGTTACATAAAATTCATGATCATATTGGTCTGTTTTTCCTAAATTAATGTATCAATGCTTGTAAAAAGTAAAAACTGTTTTGCAATTGCTATTTGTTATCATATTTATATAGCTAAAAGTAAGGGTTTTGTTTTGAGCCTTTTCTTCTCTGAACGGCAGTCATTGGCTTCATTTTAGTCATCTATGCCATTGTATACTGACTTGCTGGTTGTGTAAATTTGTGTGTACTTTATTTCTTTTCTTAACTGACACCAAATGCTTGGGTATTCATGGACACTTGATGAGAATGTTTGTTTCTTGTTATTCTTCAGGCACTTAAAATGGTTTTGGAAAAGGAAAGTTGGCAGAAATTGCCATCGGATACAGCTCAAGTCATTAGTTTTGCTGGACTTGTTGGTGATGGGGCACCCCTGATTGGAACATTTAATGCTACTAATTCCAGACTATCAGTCTCTGATAAGTTAGTAAATTCACGTGATAGCATTGCAAAGAGAAGTGGGTTTACAAATTGGCTTAGAAGTGGAAACCCATTTTCTGTTAAACAAGCACAAAATCACTATTCCCTACATAATGGGGAAATTTTTGGTGGTAATCATGGAGATGCTAGTGACAGTTATCAAGGTGACAAGGTGACTTCCCCTTGTAATGACGCTAGTCATGTGAATGGAAATCCTATGGTGGATGATGAAAATGAAGATCTACTTGCAGACTTTATTGATGAGGATAGTCAACTCCCTAGCCGAATTTCAAAGTCAAATCTTCCAAAAAATAACAGTTCACACTGGAAGTCTGATGACATAACAGCGCAAACAGGAGCTTCTCTTTGTCTTTTGAGGTGAAAAGCTCTTTTATTGTGGGTTTTATAAATGTTTTAACTCTAAAAGATGTAAGAATCTCCAATATGCATGTAATTGTTCTTTCCTGAGCATTTTGCATTAATGGAATATCAGGTCTATGGACAAATATGCAAGGCTCATGCAGAAACTAGAAATTGTCAATGTTGAGTTTTTTAAGGTATTATTCCGATTGTTATATTTCTTCATTGTGCCCTGTGTTTGGCTATAAGATCTCTTTTGATAATTTTATTTTCTCACTAGATTATTTATCCTAATTCAGTATAATATTGCAGGGGATATGTCAGTTGTTTGGTGTTTTCTTTTATTTTGTTTTTGAAACATTTGGTCAGCAGAACACCAATGCAGGTGGAAAATTTTTACCTGACTCTATCAACTGTAAGTTTACGCAGTCACTTTTCTAATTTCTGTATTCTTTTCTTTCTCACTCTTGTTTAAGAGACTGTCCATTCCTGTGTTCATTCATAAATTCTGGTGCTACATTCTTCTGTCATCTCCAGTTGTCTTGCACCTTTCATGAGTTAAATCATAACAATTAGATTCACTGTATTATATTAAATTTTAAACTCATCCCTGCTTGTACTGCATTTGTTATTACCTTCATTATCAGATCGACTGAAGACAACCTTATCCAGAATATCACAAGATTGTGACCAGTGGATCAAACTCCAATTGGTACCAAATTCAGCCTCTTCACCCACATCTTTGAGTACATACACAGATGTGACACCTACAAGTCCTCCGACCTATTCCCCAGCTACATCATTTGGCCTCAAGGTAATTTGCTAGTATTTCTCATGCATAGAATACTGATTTAATAACTTACTGATTTCCTGATTCGTAATTTGCCTCAGTTCGTAGTAAATAAGGATACAATTAGTGGTGTCTGCTGCTCTATTATTCTTTCTTTTGTAGAAATTATGAAAGAGTTTTGTTTTAGATTAATATAGATTTTGACCTTCCTATAGCATGAACTAATGCTCCTAATTTCCTTGGAGTTAGACACCTGTTGATTGAGTTCAGCACTTGTTGACATGCTGATTACTTCCCATTCATAAATGACATTTCTATATGATTGTTGTTTTCTTATAGAAGGCAATTTATGGAGGTTTCTGTAGATCTGACATAATGGTGCACTTTTAACATGCTGATTTGCAGTGATGTCCGATTAGGCTTTGAATGACAGTTCATCTATGACATTTAGAATAAGTAGCCTGTGACACAAATATCAATGTGAAATCACTTACGTAGTTAATGTGGCTTCTGAGATGTTTTACTGTTAATTTCTCACATTTGTCCCTATTTTTATAGGAAGAGATATTTGCATTGAGGAAAAATAGGTCCTCTTGTTTCTTCTTCCTTTGATAATGTATAAGGTCCCTGAACTATATGAATTTTTATTGATCTAAGTGCAGCTTAGTGTAAATAAACTAGGGCACAGTTGCTTTACTGCTAAAGCAATTGCCTGTTCTGTTTCTGTTTTTGTATTACGTATATATACTTTGGGCACTCTCTTGTCAAGCATATACCATAGTTCAACATCTGATGGAGGCTCAATATTCCAGTTATTAGTGGCTTTCTGGTTCCTTAAAAAATCTGTCTCAGTTATTAGTAGCTTTGTGCTTCTTAAAATTTCTGATTTTTTCTCGATATTGGATTCTATAGTATATGTGTCTATAAGTAATAATTTGGCTGTCTTGCAGGAAAGATGTGCTGCCGCTGATACTCTATCTCTTGTTGCTAGAATATTGCACAGATCTAGAGCACATCTTCAGTCAATGCTTCTTCAAAGCAACCCGGCCATAGTGGAAGATTTCTTTGTGCACATGGTACGTATATTATCATCTAGTGGTGGCAACACTTTGTACATGTATCAAAATAATTGGTAATTGGGTGAGAGTTTTGCATATTCGATAAGAATAAAGAGTTAGTGTTATAGAAGAGATGAGAGAGAGAATTCAGAGATTCCACAGCATAAACGATTCATGCATAATCTTCGTATTCCATCTACTCCATTGACTTATTTGGATAGAAGTGAAAGAGGTAGGATGGAATAATAGTGGTATTTTAACGGATTCCAAGTATCTAAATAAAAAAATTTCATTGATAAGAGTTAATTTTGTTTGTCTTTGTCGAGATATTGTACACTTTTGCCAATATTATCACTTACAAGTCTGATGACATAGTATTAAATTCCATTTCAGTGTAGTGAGATGTGCCCTCATTCTGGAAGTTATTCTTATTATTGAGCTGTTAATTTGAGTAAATTCTATATTCTTGCTGTGGATATTGTTGAAATGTGAATAATGTTTTGTCAGGTCAGTTCTGTACCAGATCTAACACAACACATACATAAAACAACCGCCAGAATATTGCTTCATATTAATGGGTAAGATGAGAATATTTTATGTTGATAGGTTAAGAGTTGAATTTGGTGCTTCATCCTATATATCTCCTAATTATGCAACTTCTGGCAGCATCGTTTTCTTATTGTAATTTTATTTGAAAAGCACTTGCACAGATGATTATTGGCCAGTATGTTTTTAGTTCTTGCAGGCTAAAGATATCATGGGAATGCCAATAGTCTGTACTACTAGTTCAATATGTGATTTTGCAATTGCTCTGCTAAAGAAATGACCCAATATACTGTTAGCATAATTGAAACTTCCGGCCACTAAAACCCTTAAAGTTGGTCGATGGAATACCATATTTAAGGGGAAGGAACCAATCTGCAGATGGTGAACTACTTAGTAAGTTGCTCATTGGGTAGAAAACTGTGATGTGTCATGGAATGAAGTCAAAGAAATGTTTGGAAGATTTCTATGAATTTGGGTTGTTGAGAATAACAAAAAAAAACCTTGTACTTTTAGTCTCTCTTTTAAATTTTCTACACTCACCGCGACTTCGGAAGGTAGCGAGCAAAAACAAACAGAGGAAGAATTGATCCTTGAACAGCTTGAGCTGAAGTAAAACTGAACTAAAGGATGACTTAAGCATCACTGCAGATTATTCTTGAAAATGGGAAGGGGCATATATTTTGATGAGGGTATACCTGTCTGGGAGTTGAGAGGTGGTTGGTCAATCTAACTTTAATAAAATGATTCATCTTGGCTGTTAAATGCCTACTAACTGTCTCTATTAATTTTGTGTTAAAGAGAATTCTTGCAGCTGATAAAAACCAATTACTCTTTTGCTTCTACTGATTTCCCTTTTACATTTTTTTCTTGTTCTCTTGTAGTAATGTCATAGACCTTGCAATTTTCTAAACAAACTTATCCTGGGCCATTGCTATAATCTCTATTTAAGAAGCTCTTTCTGCAGCTATGTTGATCGAATTGCTAATGCTAAATGGGAAGTCAAGGAGCTGGGGATGGAGCATAATGGGTTTGTTTCTCTTCTTTATTTCCCCGTTCTTTATATTTCTCTTTCTATGAACTCATGACATTGTATAAGTTCCATGTTAGCATGGTTTCCTACTTAAACATAAATGATGAATTCAGTGTTCATTTCATACCAGTGGTATTCATGATTGGACACTGGACAATAGATATTTATTCTTGTGTCACTATTGCTTTGCTTTTTGGATGCTACTTTTTTTACTTACACCGTGTTGACACCTGTATTAAATCTGATTTTAAATAAACTTTTAGGTTTTACCTATGATAGAAGTTAGATTTTTTAGTCTGCCAATTCTGCTTCAGACAGATAGGGCCAATTTCCCTTCAATTGTTATCCTTGATTTCTGTAGCATTTAGGTCTCTTATATTGTTCTATTTGGAAAAAATTGTTGTACTATTAAGGTGTCTCATTGCTAGGTTATTATATGAACAGTGGCCAAACACTTTCTAATCATGCCAGTTTTCATCTTTGAAATATCTTGACCTGATATTTACTTGTAGAAATCTTCCCAAGTTTTGTCAAACTAGCTAATTTATCCCTCTAAAAATTCTCCTACTAGCTAATTTATCCCTCTAAAAATTCTCCAACTTTTTATAGGTATGTTGATCTTTTGTTGGGAGAATTCAAGCATTATAAAACAAGGCTTGCTCATGGAGGAATTCACAAGGAGGTAACTACCACTGCTGCATCTCGTGAATCAATTGCTTGTGCAATTAGATTGAGAATGTAACCTACATGATAACGTGATAATGCAAGAGCAAGATCATGCTACGTGCTAATGCAAGATCATGTTAAACTTTATTTTGTTTTTTAAACATTTATTGCTTTGTTCTGTTTGTCTTTCACTTTGATTTGTTGTTATATTGTCGCCGCTTGGCTGATAAATGCATTTTGAGTACTTTATGTTCTAAATACATTGTTGACGCTCTAAGTATTTGACTTGGTCACGGAGATTGAATAACAAATCTACTATCTTTGCTACTTTGCTTTTCCTAATCGTTTCCATCCTTATTGATCTTTATCTTTGGTGTGTTATTATGGTATGAGGTTCTCATTCATGATGTTAGGAAGTTGAAGAGAAAACATGTATAGTAGTTTGTATTAGGTATATTTATGCAAGCTCAGATAAGATCATGAATGGATGAGCACTAGAAGGGTTTAGGCGGTTCACTTGTGGCCCTGTTTTGTTTGCTATCTTTAAAAACACTATTGTCGTGTTAGATTTGCCTTCTTCTGGGCTTTCGGTTTACTAAGGTGACATCATGTCCCCATATGTCTCTGTTCGAGTTCTAGGTGGGACCAAGGAAAATTAGTTTCCATAATTTTAGTCTTGCATGCCTAACCATTTTGAATTACATTCCATTTCCAGGTTCAAGACCTCCTTCTAGAATGTGGTCTTGATATTGTGGCTGAAACGCTCATTGAAGGTCTTTCACGGGTGAAAAGGTGCACTGATGAAGGTCGGGCGCTCATGTCTCTAGATCTGCAGGTTACTTCTTAACTGAATTTAAATTGGATATATCAAGTTTTCATTCTTTCTTCGATTGTTCTTTTAGTGGTTAAACTTGCTTTAAGTTCATGTTCACATTATGCTTTCAGGTTTTGATCAATGGCCTACAACATTTCGTGTCCTCCATAAACGTAAAACCAAAATTACAACAAGTTGAAGCATTTATCAAGGTAACATTAGCCATCTTATTTATTATACAAAGGAAGGAAATGATTACTTGTGGCTCTTATTATGATTACGTTTTGTGTCTCTCTCATTTCATGCAGGCATACTACCTTCCAGAGACTGAATATGTGCATTGGGCTCGGGTGCATCCGGTAAATATGATTTTTAAAATGAAGATATGTTGTACTATTCTAAATTGTTTGTAAGTGCTGTTATTATATGAAATTCCAACTGCCAATTCGCGTTGTTCTTTCTGCAGGAGTACAGCAAAAATCAAATTGTTGGTTTGGTCAACTTAGTAGCCACAATGAAAGGTTGGAAGAGGAAAACAAGGCTTGAAGTAATTGAAAAAATCGAGTCTGCTCCTGCATGACATCGGATGACCTACTTAGATCATAGGTATTTAAGTCTGTGCTAATCACTTTTTCTTCTTCTTCTGTTTTTTTTTTCCTGTTCATCTGCACGAGTGGTGTATATTGAATTGAATTTTGTTGTCCTCTAGTTATATAGGCTGTATATCTTGTAACATTCGGTGTTCCCTGCAAGGGAAATATCTATTGTAATTTTGGATCACACCATCCATGCAATTATAATATGAAAAATAAAGGCATAAGAATTCTTTTTTCATTCGGTCCTATTGTATGATCAGCCACTAGCCATTGTCCTTTGCTGTTGTTTAGCCACTTGTGTATCTTACTAAAATAATGGTGTTTGTAACGGTCATTCCAACTCTGATCTCTGCCCTGATGGGAATCATAATTTAGTTTATAGATTTCTTGACACTGTGAACCCCTTATTTTTCCATAAAGTTGATTGGAAACGGAATTTACATTATCACAAAACCTGCCCTTGACACCATTAGTATGGTGGTCAGTTGTTAGGAAGTTATTCCTGGCCAATTGCTTCCCAGAATTCCAGTTTATGATCTGTTTCCTTGTTGGTTTCACTTAAAGCGTCTTTTTGACTATTTTAGAAAATAACGAGGTAGATGCTCCTCTTCAAATGGACCACTTATTATTTTGTCCCCAAGCGGTGAATTATGAATATTTGATATTCTAGACCAACTACATTATACACATATGACGTCATTTTATTAAGTTGTATTTATAATTCAAAACCATGGGTTTACAAGATCTCAAATTCCGTTTTTGCAGCTATTGATTCCATTTTTGTTGTTTTCTTCTCCCTCTCCATCTCTCTCGTTATAACTGCATGTGCTCGTTATTCGTGCGAGTAATTCCGCTTCGCTTACTGTTCCTGTGAGTCATATGTTACGATCGAAATGGACTTTAAGGTTATTGTATCAAGAATTAGAAAAAGAAAAGAATAATAAAAGAGTTTAGAGTTGGAAGAAAAAGACAGTTTTGAAACTAAGAAATTATAAGAGGGAAGACAGAAAAAAGAGGAAATAAAGAAATAAAATATATAATTCTTGTTAATGGATTTTTTTTCTAATTTTATAATACATCTTTTATATCATTCTGACGACTAATCACATCTAAACGTGTATTATGTTCTTATTGGGATATTGATTTCCGTCTTAATTTTTTTAAAAAATAAAATTTATGTATCCCGAATATTGTGTAAGAATTCTTGTCAAAACTCTTTCAACTTTTTGATAGAAACTTTAAAAATAACATTTCTGGACTTTTTTTCTTTTTTCAATTAGGAGTTCCTCATATAAAGTTAGTGTTCTCCTTCAAGATGCAAGAAAATAATTCTCATTTTAATCTCTGTCCATATTAAAACTTGTAAATCCAATTCCTCAATCTATCCCTTATGTTTTTGCATGACCTAATATCTGCACATCGAATTACCATATCCATTGTCCGCACTCTCCTCTGTCCCTTCGATTCGACTGTTGATAAAGTCTTTTTGCATAATTCAATCTTTCAATTCTTGAATGTTTTCTTTTTGTGTGTGTTTCATTTCAAGTTCTGTATTTGAATTTTAATATTTTCTTTCAAATGCCTCAAATTTAGTACTGTATCCTTTCGTCATTGTTGTCAAAGATTACTAGCTTAGATACTAATATTATGATCAAAATGAATTTTGAGGTTATTGTACTAAGAGCTAAAAGAAAAGAAGAACATAATAAGAATAGGAAAAAAAAAGGAGTTTAGAAAATAAAAAACCTGAAGAAAATGCATCCTTTATATCACTATATCATAGTTAATACATTTGAAGATATATTATTATTTCTTTTATACTATTTTTTTCATGTGCTTCACAAACTGTTCTTTAATATTTCTGAGGGTAATATCGCTTCACGTACTATTCTTTCTCATTGTATTTTTTTGTCGTTCCTTCTTACACTTTCGTCTCTACTAGCCCCTGATTGTGTTATGGCGAATCATACTTAATGAAATGCACGGTTGATCTACTGGCACCTGCATCCAAAAAAAAAAAAGAAACAGTTAGAAGAAGATGCAGATGTTTTCTTTCTCTTTTAAATTTCAATAAAATCACCTCATAATTTATACAATGATATGTAATTTTTGGTCTGTTTATTATAAAGATGCAAAGTCAGAATGTTAATATAGGTCAGTACACTCGAACACTCATGACACGCCGAATGCTAATAAAGATCAGTGTACTTAGCACTTACGAAACAACGAATCTCAGTATACTCAGCACTCACTTCACATTGGTCTCATGGTTTAGCATGAAATAGTAAAACCTTGTTTTCTATGGAGCAGAGTAGATTTCTTTCGGTTGTGTCTATATGGCCCTTTTACACAAGTAAAATATCTATTTCGGATGAAAATATTATCACTACCTATATTAATATTTAATGCTAAATTCTCAGAAAAAGTGAACTTAAAAGTTCCTTCCCAACCATTTTTAACCTTTGACATTAAAAAGGATCAAATAAAAAGGGTGGAAGTTACGTTTGTATGGAATAAAAAGTCTTTTTTGACTTACAAATTAAATTCCACAACGAAAAAGAAAGAAATAAACTTTCATCCCTTACATGAGCTTCTCAACCCTGTATGCTTCGGTCCCGATTGTTGAACAGATGAGGTTCAACTAATTAACAAGAAATTCAAATAATTAACATGTTTGGAAATATCTATGTCCCTTTCCATTTATTATTTAATAGTTAAGAGCATCACACAAAATATGAGTTTTGAGATAAGAGCTGTTTTAGTACTCTGATAATGATATGAAGACGAATAAACTATACTACAAAGTGTTGAAGCAAGTTGGGTGGTCTGGCCCTGACTCCCAAACATACTTCATTGCCTTGTCGGTCCTATTAGTTTTAACGACTTGATATCTACATCATTAATACCTGACCATTATACACAGTCACATTCACCCCTTTGGCTAGGAGTTGGTCAACCTGTAGCAAGTAAAAATTATCATTATTGTATGTTTTTATATTGCAAGTTAACTATTTTACCTCATTAATTCTTGGTTTCATAAAATCTCCTGCCATTGCATTGCAAACATTAGACGACCGACTCCCCCATCTGTCTACAACATACTCCCAGTTCAAGTTTTGGGAAACATATTTCAGTTAGCAAGTAGATAGTAACTATTATAAGATGCATTCGAAGAGTGAATAGTGTGTTATTACGATGTAATATTAAGGAAATATATAATTAAAGGAAAACCAAAAAAGAATATGAGCATTGACTCTTATGAAAACCTACAATTTTTATTCCTTCAAATGGAAATTTCCATTTGAGTTGAGTGAGTACAAAAGTAGATCCCTAAGGTTAGATACCTTTATTTCGTCTCTACCCGTCTTTAGAACAGATCTTCTGTTCTCCTGTACCAAAATATTCTCATACATCCAATTTATTGCAACGAGGATGAGATTGTGTTTGGCATAGGAGTAACAGCTTTGTGGGAACATTGTTCATGCTCGTCTTACCTTTCCACGACAGTTCTGTAGATTCAAGTAATCAATTATCTGCTTTCCATGACATGACATCCATGCGAGTGACCTGGTGGAAAACAATAGCTTGAAAAGTACTACGTCATTTTTGGATGAAAAATAAGAAGATCTGCATTATGATTATCCACCCTACCTTACATTAAAATCTAAAACTGTGCTAAAGTTCCCAACCATTTTTGCTACTTTCGAACCTTTCTAATGATGATATGATCGTGTGATATTTTAACTTTTAAAAATGGTGAACATCAGTGTCTTTTTTTACTTACAAAGTGCCTAGCTAGAATCGAGAAATTATTCATGCCTGTCCTATACTTCATTGTCTCGTCGGCTACAGTCAAGAAATTATTCATGCCTGTCTAATATACAGAGTCACATTCACCCCTTTTTGCGAGGAATTTATTAACCAAAGAAGTTAAAAACATCATCTATCTAACTTTCTATCTACCATTAAGATGATCGCAGTTTAAGTTTTGATTTACTAATTAATCAGAGCTCAAACTAGTTGAGACTTGAGATATATATGAGAAATGTTACATAACTTTTCCAGCGATAATTTTGAGCTTCTTTTTGATAGTGCCATCAAAGACAAGATCCCCATTAACATCATTGGGAAGGGACCTTAAGGAGCTCATATATTTAGAGTATTTTTTTTCATTGAAATTCCTTGTGATGATTCTATTGTCTTTGTAGTTGTCACTAATACCAATCCCTCTTCGAGTTTAAAAGAAAATTATATAAATCGAACAAATTCTGCTAACAAGAATCATTTGTGAACTATATTATGTCAAATAAGGAACAAAAGTTCTGAGGGGAGAATTTAGATTTGTTCAAAGGATTAAGATTGTAGATTTAAAGCTTAACATAGGAATAAAACAACATGTAACTTAACATAGTTTTGTTGTTATAGAAGAGGAACAATTTGAAGTTCACGGGAGGAGTTTGTAGCATTGACATAAAGACCAGCTCTTATTTGCTGATTAATTTTCTGTGCGGTACTGTTAATAAGATCATATCCTCTTGATGTTAGATACTAACAAAGATGCTAAATTTATCAGTCAAATACACAGTTCGATAGAAAAAGTGAAAAATATGATCTTATTTCATGCTCTTTCAATACTGGAAACATCCTTTAAAAGAGGACCCCACAAAAACTGAACAGTTTGGCAATAACATTATATGAATACTAGTACTAGGTGGAAACAAATAGAGACAAACAGAGACCACTTGCAACAAAATCTTCTAGTTAGATCTGTTGGAGAAATGAAGAAGACACCGATGAAGATCATAGCTGCTATATGTAAGTTTTATTGAAGCAAAAAGGTAGCCTATATATAGGTTGTACATCCTAATTGAAACTTGTTAAGGAAGAAAAGTTTGTTGAGCTAAAAACTCTCAAGGTCTAGGCCAAGAATCAAGAGAAACAACAGTAGAAAATCTTCCACCATATTTGGTGCTAATAAAATAATAAAAACACTCCTAAAAATTCGAATTAAGTCGTCCAACACTCCCCTTTTATTCCAACACTCCTAACGATCAAAGGAAACATGATGGTAATGAATTATATGATACACACCCAATGGATGATATAGAAGAGGTTTGTGAGCATCATAAATAAGGGGTGCAACCTCTTTAAATGTCAGAAGGTTTCTAACTTGGAAGGTCAAATAGGGAGAAGAAGCCTTCGATAAGATACACTAGTTCGAAATATCTCCTAGTCACTATTGATGGGGAGCTAGAGAACTTCCAAAAAATGCAATCACTCAAAGACAAAAACTCTTAGCTCAAAGCAATGCAAGAGTTGAGGGAATCATTTAAGAAGAATGAGATTTACGAGTTAATGAAGCTTTCTAAAAGCAAGAAGGCTTTGAATAATAGATGATGATAAGTTAGTGAAGTATAAGGCTAGACTACTACTGAAGGGATATAATGAACATAAGGGTATCAATTTCAATGAGATTTTCTCACTAATAGTCAAGATAATGTCAATACACACAATAATAGGACCAGTTATTAGTTTGGATCTTAAATTTGAGCAACTTGATATGAAGACTACTTTCTTACATGGTTACTTGGATAAGGAGATTTACATGGAACAATTGGAAGGGTTTTACGTCAAAGGAAAAGAGGAATTAGTATGCAATTTAAAGAAGAGTCTTTGTTGACTCAAATAGGCACTAAGGCAGTGGTATAAGAAATTCAATTTGTTTATGACAAGCAGTGGTTACAAGTGAATGTTAGCTAATCCTTGTGTCTATTTTAGAAAATTCCTTAATGGCAACATTATCATCCTTCTCTTATATGTAGATAATATGTTAATAGTTGGAACAAGTTGCTGGCATAATTTGTAGGTTGATTATCCAAGTTCTTTAACATGAAAGATTTAGGTCCAACAAAACATATTTTGGGCATAAAGTTTACTAGTAATAGGAAGGCTGGAAAGTTATGGTTGTCACAAAATAAATATATTGAATGGATGCTTTAGAGGTTCAATATGAAGAATGCCAAACTAGTGAATACATATTTAGCTTCTCATTTCAAGATGAGCAGGAGAGCTTGTCATGTCACTGAAAAGGAGAAAGAGTGTATGTCCTCTATTATGTACTCTTTTACTATCAGTTTAATGATGTAAGTCATGGTATGCACCAAACTAGAAATTGCACAAGCTTTTGAATTGGTGCGTAAATTTTTATCCAATTTGATAAAGGTACATTGGGAAGCAATAAAGTAGATCTTCAAGTACTTGTATAGTAATTCTATACTGTATTTGAGTTTTAAAAGTGGTGAGCCAATTCTAGAAGTCGTCCTTAGGATATTTCTTCAAATTCATGAGGGGGAGTTATCTCTTGGAAATCCAAATTGTAAAAGTGTATAACTAAATTTACTACTAAGGCAGTGGAAGAAAAAAATGAGATGCCTTGGTTGAAGCAATATCTCTTAAAATTGGATGTGAAATAAGATGAGTATATGGTTTTCCTATAATAGTCAAAGTTTTATGGATTTAAGGAAAAATTCTGTGTATCATTCCTACATTTAGCACATTAAAGAAAGGTATCATTGGTAGTAGTCTGTGGTTGGAAGCAATTAATGAAGTTGAAAAAGATTCACATACAAAAAATGGTATTGACATGTTAATGAAGGTAGTTTTCGAGAGTAAATTTGAGCTTTGTAGTAAGCTTGCCAGGACAACTTTCAAGTGATTGATCAGGTGGTTGATTTCTCCTCCAAAATGGGCTAGAGAGGGAGATTGTTGTAGGTCTAGTTGCATTCTATGGACGTTTATTTGTTTAATTATACTAAATCTATACCGAGGAAGTGTTAATTATCTCCATGGATCAAAAGGAATGAAGTTATGGGTGGCCAAGTGTAGTATACAATCTTATCATTTTGAGATTTAATTATAAGTTTGAGAGACAGAAGTTACATTAATTATAGTTTTATTAAATTTTTATTTCTAGAATTTGATCAGGAGTATTATTGGTGTTTATATGTGTATGCGTATATACACACACATCAATTTTATACTTAATTACATAACTAGTTAGCAGAAGTCTTACAATTTGATTTAGTGGATTTTATTGTCAATTTATCCATAGATTTGACCTATATATTTGAGGCTTTTTTAATGTAAAAATCTTGATCATCTTTATTGGTTGAGTGAATTTGAAGATCATATGAGCGTTATTGCTTGAGGCCCCAACACTTACCATATCGTAAATTCCTTTAACACGTGGATACAAATCTCTTAAATTCCATTCTATGACTAAGATTGGCACTTAGGAATAGTTGGATCTTGTTGGAAGACTTAATTCAAATTTTTAGGAGTATTTTTGTTATTCTGTTAACACCAAATAAGATGAAAAATTTTCTGCCATTTTTTCTCCTAATTCTTAGCCTAGACATTTAGAGTTTTTAACCCAACAAACTTTTCTTCCTTAACAAGTTTCAATTAGGATGTACAACTATATATAGGCTATCTTTTTGCTTCAATGAAACTTACATGTAGTCGCTACAATCTTCATCTCTCTTCATTAATATACGTCAAAAAACAAGGCATGAATGATTTGTTAATAGTAAGTCCTTACATTGATGACATGATTTACACTAGTTCATAAACTTAACTTATATTAGAGTTTAAGAGCTCCATGAAGTTTATGTTTAAGATAACAAATTTTGGTGAATCATAATATTTTTTGGGATTAAAAGTGATTCAAAACAAGGAATGAATCTTTAGCTCTCAAAGAAAATACATCGATGATACTCTAAAGAAATACAATATGATGGGCTGCAAAGAAGTTGTTACACCTATAAATATTAACGAAAAATTACAAACAAAAGATGGAACCAAGCTCACTGATGGTGGTCAATATTGAATTATAATCAGATGGCTTATATACATGACTCATTCACATCCAAACATCAGCTTCTCAATAGGTGTTCTTTCTCGATTCATTTATCAGCCTACTAAGCATCATTTTGGTGTTACTAAGAGGATCCTATGTTACTTAGCTGGGACAAAGGATCTGGGGATATGGTACAGAAGAGAAGGATCCTATGTTACTGAAAACTGCTTTACTCTTAGTTCAGGTATTGTTTCATAGAGTTCAAAAAGCAAGCCACCATGGAACTTTCATATACAAAACGTTAATATGTTACTATGATAGCAACCGCATGTCAGGCAGTGTAGCTAAGAAGGATCCTGTGTGACTTCATAAGCAAAGTGGAGCAACAAATTTGGTCAATGACAATAAATCTACATTATTATTGCAAAGAATCTTGTTTTTTTACAGTCCACTACTTTCAAATTCAAATATGGAAGCTTTGTGTTCAAGGCATACCTCTACTTCAATACTAAACCATTAAAAAAATGAGGGAGTGACAAGCAATAAACTTTCAATTTATGGTGCCTCAAAGCATTCTGAGTAAAAGAAAGCAACATGAACATCATAAATATTGCTTTTGAAGTTTTTCATCCCTAGATTTCTTAAAACTCCTATCTTTTAATTCATAAGGTTATTAAGTATAATAGAAACCTTAAATATATCTTGGAAAAGGTAGGTTGTCCAAACCAAATTCTTGACAAACACGCTCCAATAAAAAGAAACAAGAAAGTAGTTGTGAACCCTTCCTGCATTGCCTTTTAGCCCTTCATTTCACACTCCTTCATGCGCATACTAGATAGGATAATAGAAGTTCATAAAGCAAAAATATATCACTTATTCAAGCATTTAAAACCTAAGGTCTAGTACTTATCACCATCAGTGGCTAGTCTAAAAGGTATGTGATGATGGCAATTTAAAAAGAGCAAGTGAAACCCACAACTTGATATGGGTCGAGAATTTCCCATTTTTTTATACAAAGGAGAAAAGACTAATACAAACTAACACATATGTCGGCGATATAAGATTCCTTACTGATCTTTGTGGATGTACTTAAGATATGCCATTACTAGCACATATGTCGGTGATATAAGATCCCTTGTTGATCTTTGTGGATGTCCTCAAGACACGCCATTGGAGGTTGCTAGAGAACATAGAGACCAGGATGTGATAGTGAGGCCAGGTTGGCCAAGATGTCGACACTCCTATTTCTTTTTCGATAGTTGTGTTGTATTTGGAGTGCTCATTGTTGACATTGCAACTCATGGATACCTAATATCAACGCGTGACCGTCAATCAACACTGGCTCAGATGAAGATGTAATATTGATTACTTCCAAAGAATCTACTTCGACTACCATTCGAAGGAAGCCGAGATCTCATGCTAACTTTAGTTCGAAGAAGACCCCTCAGAGTTCAGCAGTTAGTGGCAAGCAACCTATATGTTGCATGAAGCCTCCACACCATTGTCCTGTGCTATCCTGGATTAATCCTCTAGCCGTCGCCATGCAAGAGTCTGTGTTTACTGCTCCATCAGTGTTCAATTTTAACCATCCAGCCATCGATTTTGTCCATCCGACTAAGGTTCCCATTGGCAAACCTGTTATTGGAAAAACTCGGTCTGCCACCTCCTTTGCCTTGTCTATCCATTTAACATATTCCATCACGAGACGAACTCTAGCCTCCGACCAGATAAAATCATCCTTAAAGATGCTTTTATTTTGTCACTGCCAGAGAAACCAACAAGAGACCCTAAAAAGAGTGTCCCATGCAACCATTTGTCCTTGATTTTGACGACTTATATTAAAGATTAACCAAGACTCTACATTTTGGTGGAGAAAATCATAATCTATCACTGCTGTAGGAAATTGCCTCCAAAAAGATTTGACCCTGGGACAATCTCGTAACACATGGATGAGAGACTCTTCCTGACTGCAGAAATGACAACTAGAATCTACTGGTAGATGTTGTGCAACTCGTTATTGATTAGTTAGCAATTTCCTCTTAGCTAAGAGCTAAAGGAATAAACGAATCTGTTGAGATCCCGACCATTTCCTCCCAAATTCTGTAGTAGGCTATCACATCATTGTCTTCTATAAGATCATACGCAGAAGCTGCTGTTGAGAAATGAATGACATCTTTATATATTTTTCGAGATTATCAAGTTACATTATCCTATAATGATTATGTTTATGTATAAGAAACTATATAAGCGATTGGTTTATGACGTTCCTTACAATAGACAAATCCTAGATAAGATAATTCCATATGAAGAATCTGACCTTTTAAGATAATTCCATATGAGGAATCTAGCTTCATTAGCTGGTTGACATTGATGGAGAGAGACATTTCTCCAACTATGTAAACAGAGATAATTGCATGAATAATTACATCCAGACAAAGGAAATAGAGACCATACTATAGACAATGCAAAAAACACAAACCACAACATAGACAATGTATAAAAAGCATAAACTATATATAATCACATCTAAACAAAAGAAATAGGGACCTACCATAATGTATTGTCATCCTCGTATTTCCTAAATAATTAGCAGCTTTTAGTGTGCCAGCGTGCAAAACAGAAAAATAACATGTGGCTTGCGAAAGATGTGCAAGAAATAAAAGCAGTGACTAGTCCACGTGCTGCAATATGCAAGACATAGAAGTATAGGATTGTGGGAAAGAGAAGCAAAGATGAAGCGAGAGAAAATGTAAACATCAGGGGAAGTGCACGACGGCCAAAAAGGAAAATTTTCTTCAATTAGGGACTTGGACAATTACAGGAAGAATTTTCAATTAAGGATTTGGATAAACCCCTAATCCTTAATTTCATATATTAAGACTTATTAATCATTCTAATTAGGGATAACTAATAAATACTAAAGAATAATGTATTAATTATGTTAGGATTAATGTAAATAGATTTTGTTGATATGAAAAGTAGGAATCCACTTTTTGATTAATAAATAATAATAAAAATATATCCTCATTGTTAATGTAATATTTAATTAATAAATAATTAATTTTGTCAAATTTTTTATCAATTTAAAGTTTATTCTAAATATTTCAAAACTGTTAATATTAAAATTGAAACCTTTGAAAATTAATTAAAGTTGTATTTTGACTATAAAGGTTCAAAAATACAAATTTTGTCTTCTTTATCTTCTCTGCTAAGTTGAAACCGTAACTTTCATTTTCCATCCTTTCAAGGACAGGGATAATTACAGTTGAAACCTGAAAATATAGTTACGTGCGTACAAATATTTGACAATAAATCAATTTATACTCTCTTCAAATTTTATCCACCTTTTCTTGTTGGTTCAAGTTCAGTTCAATTATTCTAAATTTAAGTAACTTTTTCTTCATTTCGTGTGCAACTTTGACGCAGTAGCTGCCGGTGACTGAGTGATTGCCCCCACCATATTTAGCGCAACGCAGGGCTGGTCTACTGGTACCTATAACGCACCATGCTCAAAAGCATTAAATAAAGAAAAGGTTTCAGTAATTCAGTCTCTCACGTTAGGAGAGACTTGTCAGTAAAAACGTAAGTGTGACCACTTTTAGACAAAATTGATCCTTTAGAATTTATAATGGAGCTACGGACTTAACGAGAAAGAAAATTAGACCATATATAAGTTTAAATGAAGTTCTATCTTAAAATTAATTAGTAATAAGTGGAGTATATCATTAGATTTATGTGTTAGTCTTTTTTCCTCTCTTTTTTCAATGTGAAACTAACTCTCACTTTATATTTCAACACACCAACTCACATGTGGGTCTAATACATGAGATGATCTATCATTTTAAAGTGTTAACGACCAATATAAGAGTAACTTGCTCTGATACCATGTTAGAATTTACAATAGACCTACGAGTTTGTACGAGAAGAAAAGTTAGACCACATACAAATCTAAGTACTAGACTTATATGTTAGTTTTCTTTTCTCTCTTTCTCCAATATAGGACAAACTCTCACTCTCAATATTTCAACACAAAAGTTGAATACCGTCTTCAAGCCACCGTAACATAGCGGATCAATTTTGTCTAAAAGTATCCATCCATTTACTTACACATAGTACGTGCCTACTATACATACGAAAACGAATAAAAGAAAATGATTGTCACTGTAATCTTCAAGTTTGATTAATTTCTTTTAATAATGTTTGGATCCACTTTATGTTATTGCATTGGAATGAATTCGTTTTCTCCAATATATTTTTTCTAATCTATCATGCAAACTCCAAGGTTATTATACTTACAAAGTGACCCGCCCCAAGGATCCAATAGAAACGTAGGTTTTGGTACGCTTTGGTAAATCCTCCTGTGGCTCTGTCAGCACCACAATGGACAGGGGTTCTTTCTGTACTCAAAAAGCTGTGTAGGCCTTCCCACCTACATTCAAGGAGCAGACAGAGGCATAAAAATCTTGAAATTTTATGGATATCAAAAAGATAGAAGGATGTTAAAATTAATGAGTCACAGGATAAACACAAATCCCCTTACTTGAGTTTTCCTACCCATGCTTCGGTACCCTTAGTTGCACAAATAACATCAAGCTGTAACAAACAAATAATTTTATGACACCTCTCAAAATTGATTATTTTCGAATTTTCTGTTCTACAAAAGCCACCGAAATTAAAATCATTTTTAACTAAACAAAAGAAATAATCTAGCACTAACTCCAAGATGATATAAATGTTAAAAAATCAGATGCTATTTTATATAAAAGAAAAAATATAATTAATTATTAATGGGCATTAATTGGTCACTAATATCATAAATAACAAAGAATATTATGTTTATAAATTAAATTTTTTCATAATTAATAATAATGATAATTAAAAATATCAATATCACTAATAATAAACCATATTTTTTCCCTAAAAAAAACCATATTTTTTTAATAAATTATTTGGTAGTAACTGATGTTAAAAATAAAGGAGAGGAGATGAACCTTACTTGTCCATTGTAAATAGTAACATTAATCCCTTTATTTAAAAGCTCATCAACCTGTATAAGAATACGAAATGATAAGTAATTAACCAGATTTAAGAGTATAAGTAAATTAACAAATTATGCAATAATTCATCAACACCTCATTTATCCTTGGCCTCATAAAGTCACCAATTAGTGCCTCAAAAACATCGTCTGATTGCGCTCCCCATCTATAAATCCCAAAAGCACGTGAAAATGGATCCAGTGGCAAACTTCTAAAATTCGATACCAATAGTTCTGTTCTTGCTGCCTTCTAACTTGTAAATTCCGAAGGTATATACAACATTGAGTTTTTTCATTTAAACGACAAAGCTAAAGAATGTAAGGAACAATTAATAGGATTTACGTACTTCACACGAGGGGGAATGATTTTGAGTTTTTCCCTGATTATTCCATTCATCAGGCTACTAATGCCACCATCACCATCAGCAGATTTCAATCTCAAGGAACTAAGATATTTGGAATAGCTTTTCGTGGCAATTGCTGGTGATGAAGATTGACTAGCCATTATAGATACTGGATCCATTCCCCGGTCTAAAAGAAAATTGTAGAAATCCTGCATAATGTCCATAAGAAGGAAGAACATGGTTATAATTAACTTATGTCATTGCTTACTTATAGATTGAATCATATGATGAGTGGAATAATTCAAAAGTATTCAAGGTATCCGTTGTTAAATCAAACTCATTACCACAAGGTTACTATTTCCTTCTATATTTTCCTCAAGTTGCCGCCAAGAAGCAGTTGCAGCTATGTACTCACCATTCCCAATATGCTGCTGTATCTTTTCTGCAAGACTACTTTCCCCAAATGGGGTGGTTAAGAATTTTGCAATCCTTTGCATAAATCACCAGTAAAGATAAATAGCACCAGAACCTGTTTGCTTTCTCAAGACCGTTATCATCAAGCCGCGAGACGTCTTTAAGTAGAGGACCCCACGACAACTATAGATAACGAATTGAAAACTATCTTCAATGTAAGTTATTTTCTGCAAAAAGTTGCAAAATATGATCGTGAAATTATCCTACTCACGACAAAATCTTCAGGTGAAATCCAAGTGTCACCCAATGCCACTCCTGTAATGCGGAGATTATATGAGTGTATAGTAGGATTCATAACGTTTATAATATGTTAATCACTGTAAACCTTCAATTACCTCCAAGTTTAATGTTTAATATGCCTGTTTCTATTGCTTTTAAAACTGATAATCCCAGAGTGACTGCAAATTTGCCCCCATAAGACTCTGCTACTATGTATAAAGGGCTCTTTTGAAGACTCTCATCTCTGCTGAAGATGCTCTCCAATAATGTAGTCAAATCGGTTGCTGCTTCTTCATCAGTTTTCACGTATAATTCCTTATCATCTACGTAACTAAACCCTGCACCAACTGGATTGTCCTACACCACACAAGTTCACCAATCAAAAGTCAAAAGGAAATAATTAATGTGATTTAAAAATTTTATGATATCAGTTTATTATCCAAAACAGAAGGGAGAAGATTTCTCTGAATTATACCACAAATAATAGATCAGCTATTTGTAACCATGACGAGTTTCGGGGGTTTAGGTTGGTGTCTAGTGGCCCGACCTCTTCAAAATTTCCCATGCCTACACCTGAAGCGCCCTGTATAAAGAAAATTAAAGAAATACAAGGATAAAACTCCATGTTTCGAATAGGATAAGTGTGGATTATGTGTAATTATGTCTTATTTTTTACATTTGATTGAACAAATTTGAACTCACAGGTCCACCCTGCAACCAAAGAATGATTGGCCAAGGCTTGGAGGGATCTTCAATTCTACAAGGACTTCGGTAGAGCCACCAAAACATATGTGCTCCTATTCAATATATTCCACAAAAATGAATCAGAAAACTTGGATCTAAGTTCACCACAGAAATTGAAACTTAGAAGAAGCTGTTTTACTTGGTCTAACTTCCTCGTAGCCCCACTCTTCTGTTCCATTTTCAATTCTAACAGAAATAGCTAAACCTATATGAATTAGAGAAGAGAAGAACAGAACACATGCAAAATGATGTACCGTTCCCATTTAGAAAAGCAAATTCGATGGATGCCAAGTTTAATGTAGAAAATGAGAAGAGGACATCTGCTTTTATTTACGAATTAGAAGGTGTGTAGGGAGGTGCTTCTATCCGTAACTGAAACGAC
This sequence comes from Erythroxylum carthagenense, assembly GCA_026413575.1. Lineage (NCBI taxonomy): Eukaryota > Viridiplantae > Streptophyta > Magnoliopsida > Malpighiales > Erythroxylaceae > Erythroxylum > Erythroxylum carthagenense. The sequence continues at coordinate 9,114,182 of JANZLD010000008.1, read as the reverse complement.
AAAACTAGAAAATAAAAACTTGTAAAAAACTGTGCAAGCTTTTGCAACCTGAAATAGATAGCAGAAATATGTTTCTGGGAGGGAAACTTGTTTCAAGCTTGCACATTAAAACCACCAGAATCTAACAAAATAACATGTCAAATATAAACATCACTGCGACTCAGGCAAGTATTCTAGCTGGTTGAATTAATAGCATAGACTAAAATGAGAAGAAGTTTTAATTACATCTTAAAAAAGAAGAAGAGGAAGAAGAAAAGAGCAGGTGAGGTTGAGATGATGTATGATGAGATAGCGTGCAAGAAGGCTTAGGGTTTTCATTTGCAAAGTATTCAGGGATGGAAGTGATGTGTGATTACTGATTACTACTGCTTGTTTTTTTAAATGATTATCCGAGAATGTGGGGCCACGGGGATGTTCATGTTTTGGATCTGAGCCACTAATAATAATAATAATAAAGAATAATCCCAATAAAAAAGGCAAGTTCGCTGAAAAAGGTTTCTTTCACTCAACCTGCTAAAAGGGTACAAGTAATTATGAATTACTCACGGCGTTGGGCCCTTCCGAGAGGTGTCGTGTCCGTGTGAGTACAACTGGTAGCAGTACCTGTTTCTGTCAGGTGTTTTGCAATTTTATTCACATATTTTTGTGTGAATGATATTTAATATTATAGAGTTGAATGGTTGTTCCAGAATTTCGGATCCAAGGACAACCAGCTGTTTACCCCACGTGCCCTTTTCAGCTATTTAAGACCTTTTAACTTATATAAGTTTGTGTGAGCGGTTCAGCATTCTCGTCTCTTAATTAGAGATTTTGAGTTCGAATTTTAGGAATGAAAAAATCTATTTGACCAGTACTTTACCTCTTAAGGGTTGACCCGGTGCGAGTAGGAATTAGTCTAAGAGTGGGTGGTTTAAAGGTGTCTTCTTACAGTTGAGATACTCCTAGAACATCTCGTGGGTAAAAAAAAAAATACTACGATGAAACGGTGTTCTAAGTCTATCTTATGATAATATTGTCAAATTTAGATCGATCAGGATGGTCGGATAAAGATTTTTAGAACTCAAATGACGATGGCAGGTTCGGGCACCACCATTTGACCCAATTTGATAACAAACCAATTGGGTTAGTCAGTGCCTATTTATTTCAGCCCTTAAAAGATGAATAAGTACTTTTTTTACTGTAAAAATTATTTTTTTAAATGAGTGTTTAGCTGTAAAATTCAAAAGTACTTTTTTTTTTCATAGAAATGGCTTTTTTGAAAGCTAAAGTATAACTTTTTGAAAAGCTCAAATTTAGAACTTAATAAATTTTTAGATCTTATTTTTAGTCCTCTTTATCCTTATGTTTTTACACATAGTTATTACAATACCTACAAATACATCTTCACATTTATTTTGATATTTATATAATATTATTTGACTTTTTTATATGTTTTAATATTTATTTTTGATATTAGTTTTACTTATATTATAATCCATATAAAAGATTTAATTATATATATTTTCATTTATGTTTTATATGGTTTAAAATTATATAATAATTAATATATTACGCTTTCTGTATTGTTTAATATATTTTAAATAATATTTATATGCATAAATAATTTTTATTACAAAATAAAATATAGTTAAAATTAAAAGTACTTTTATTTTATGTTGCCAAACAGTCTATTGTATAAAGTTTTTTAAAAAAAACTCTTTTTTAAATGACAGTCAAACAGTCAACTGATTTTTTAACAAAACTCTTTTTAAAAAAGTTCTACTAATAAAAACTCTATTGATATAAGCTCATCCAAACAGACATTAAATCTTGAGTTTATTGGAAAATATTACAAAACAATTCAATTCATTTTAACCTTTTAAAAAATTGAAGTTATGTTTTTTCGTGTTTATTCTAATCTCATTTTCTTAAACCCAATTTGTCCTCACTGTAGCATTTTTCGGATTCAAATCTAGATCATAAGAGAACTTTCTCCTCTATTCGAAAACTATGAGAATAAAATAAGTTCTTTTATACAAATTTTAGGCCAACTGTTCATGCCTCTTCTAATTAATATGAAGCAAAGCTTAGTTAAACTTAACCTCATCACCTCAATGAATTAAATATGAATAAAATAGGTTTAACTTAATTAAAAATTTGAAGAACATAACTTAAAACTTTGAGATTTAATATGTGGCTAACATCTTTATGAAAATGATGTCATAAATAACCACAAAAATCTATTTAATAGACTTTGACTATTTATGCAAATGAAGTGATTCAAATTCATCATAACTGGAGACCTTTTGATCCCTTTGCTGCCGATGTACTAATATAAGAATCGACGTTTTGACTATTCATACATTTGGAAGTTAAAAGTCAAGCCTTTGAAAATTAATCAATTATTGTTCATGTATTAATCATGGCTTTCTAGCACCAAACTTTGACAACAAAAACATAAAAATTGTAAACTCCAAAATCACTCGCTGTCACTCCTGCAAGTCAATTCTTGGGTATTTGGCTAATTGCTTAATTCTTGGCTCACTGTAACTTAGTGCTTGTTTAGATGGATTTATATTAGTAGAGCTTTTATCAGTACAATTTTTTTAAGAAGAACTTTTCTAAGAAGTCAGTTGACTGTTTGACTGTTATTTAAAAAAGAGCTTTTTAAAAAGAGCTTTATACAATAGACTGTTTGATAACATAAAAATAAAAAGTACTTTTAATTTTAACTATATTTTATTTTGTAATAAAATTATTTATGCATATAAATATTATTTAAAATATATTAAACAATATGCAAAGCACAATATATTAATTATTATA
>JANZLD010000008.1:9099720-9110367 GCA_026413575.1 Erythroxylum carthagenense | reverse complement strand
GTGTAATGTTTGATTTTGTTTGTTCTGTCTTGGGTGGCATCCATGTATCCTCCCAGGGGGTATTTGGGTGTTACACCGCATGTAACGGAATGATTACGAAACTTTTTTGATTAATTTTTAAAGTTAAAATCACTTAAATTCTATAAAATAATTAGCACATAAATCATAATAAAATATAAATCGTAATTAAATACCTTATTCTGAAGCTTGAATCTTTTCTTGTCGTATCCTTCAAATCATTTTTGAAATCGGTCCATCTCAATTACCTAAGATGCACAAGTGTCTAGCTTCTAACAGGATCTATAGAACATGTTGAGAGAACTCTATAACTATTATGGAGAGGGTTAAGTAAAGAGTGCTAGCTCCCTTAGAACTTAAGTTTATTTATAATAAGTTTTGGAAGTTATAATAATTTAAGTGAAATTAAATTCTAATTCAGTTAAGAATTACTGATAATTCTAATCAAATACTAATTATGTCCAAACAAGATCCAATATATATCATATTTATCCTTGTCTATTTAATATCTCATATTTAACTATAAAGTTTTTGAAACTTTACAATCAAGTTCAACTTGATTAAAACACTTTTCTCTCTTCAACTCTTTATTTGTGTGTAATTTATTAGGTTCTCAAATATGCTGACAATGTATATAAATTATAACCTTATTCGTATTTAAGATTAGATAAATTAAGTTCCTTTAATTTATCTTTAATTATCTAATAAAACAATAGATATCCATAGATTAAGATTAACATCTAGCAACACATCATGATCACCCAAATATTTATAAAAATCAAAGTAGTTTTGACTATCCTTTTCGGATATACTTTTTTCTTTATAATTCAACTATTTTATAATATAATGTTTCGATTATATATAAAGTATGTAATTAATGTATATTTCATTTAAGTCAAATCATGTTATTTCTCCGTCATCAGTAATTGGTTATATTAATATATAACATTCGTAAACTATTTACAAAGCAACATTTCACTTTGGTTAAGAATTTTCTGAATCAATTCTAATCAAGAACAATGAAACATTATTTCTAATTACTTTAGGGTGATGAATTATATATTGATTACTCAACTACTTTCATATAGTTGATACTATATCTAATGACTATCGACTGAGCTACCCTTGACTGAAATAAGTCATAAGTACTGTCAAAACAAAGTAACCGAATATTAAATAACTTTGAAGATTTCAAGTCAAAAGATCATTTATACAATTATCAGAATGAGAACTTCCATAAACATACAATTAAAATTCCAATTGAATTTATCATATGGGTTTAGTTCAACAAACTTGTTCTCTAATAAGCATCTACACGTTTATTTAAATATCTTCATATTTTAATCTATGAGATTGACTAATTCCTTCATAAGGAAAAATATTAGATATGCTAGTCTTTCAAAACTCTATGAATGTCTAATTTTAATACAATAATGACTAGGAATAATTTAGGAATAATACATGAATGTAATATGAACCTCATAATTATAATATCACCATAGTTTTGTTTGTAATGTATATTTATATAGTGGAACTTTTCATATACATCTAAATATATATAAGATAAAGAATGTTTTTAAATCATTATGTCACTAAACTACAACCAACTGATTAATTGTAATTTATAAACCAATAGTACTTATGTACATTATGTAGGATACTTGGACGATGAACAGTAATAAACGACGCAAATCTAAATCTGAAATACCAAGATCCAAGTGGATATTAAAACCATAATCATGATCGATTATACCTTTTGTGTAGTGAAAACGGAAGAGGAATTGGTAATGCCAGAAAAGAGCACGTCAAACGCCACACCTCTTTCGGTATCCACACACACAAGATTGAATATCACGCTCACGGTGTGTTAGCACCAATCTTGTTCCTCTCTTTCTCTAGATGTAGATGTGTGTTAGGGTTGTGATTAGAAGTCCATCCATCTTCTAATCACCCATATATCTATATATATTGGAAAACCTTAATTGGTTAAGTGTGAATTAGTACCTGTTTGGATGGACTTATACAAGTAGAGCTTTTATCAATAGAGTTTTTGTCAATTAAAGAGCCAGTTGACTATTTGACCATCAATTAAAAAAAGATCTTTTTTGAAAGAGCTTCATACAGTAGATTGTTTGGTATCATAAAAATAAAAATACTTTTATTAATTTTAACTATATTTTAGTTTGAAATAAAAATTATTTATGCATATAAATAATATTTAAAGTATATTAAACAATATGCAAAGCACAATATATTAGGTTTACATTTGATTTGAAAGATTTTAACTACTATTAAGTCTTTATGAATGGAATGGGTTTACATTTACTTTACAATTGTTTGAAAAATTCACTTCCATTTAAATTGTGACATCAATAATTTTTGATAGAATGATTTCAAATTGATATATGTATCATGCAGATACTATTGTAGACTTTGAGGTTTAATTCACAACACTACAAGAGATGTCTCATTTACACCTTATGGTTACCTAGTTCTTAGATAATCATCTTGTAGGAAATTTTAAATAATCATCTTGTAAGAAATTATTTAACGAGATGTCTCATTTTTTTGTAGGAAATAAAATTAATATAAAAAATAAATATTAAAACATATAAAAAGCTAAATAATATTGTATAAATCCCAAAATAAATATTTAAGTTGAGTAAATAGTTAAACACTTAATAAATTATGCATTTATTGTAATATAAGAAGATTTGCAATATGTTCTATCACATCATTTATCTCATTATTTTGTAGCTCTTTTAAATGATTTTCGTCAATGTCTTCATTTTCATTGATTTCTTCATTTGTAGGAAGTAATTCATCATCTTCATCATAGGGAGAAAACTCTTCATCCTTTTGAGCATTTAACCTTATAAAAATATGAATGGCCATTGAAGCAATTACAATTTTAACTTGCTTTGGAAAAGAAAAACTAGGTATTTGACGTAAAAATTTTCACCTATTTTTTCAAACGCCAAATGTTCTTTCGATTGTACATCTTAAAGAATAATGTGCATGATTGAATATTTCTTTCTTCCCTCTTGGAAGACCAACAAGTCGATAATCAGGAAGATGATACCTCTCACCTTTGTATGGTCCTAAATAACCTTGCATGTAAGGATATCCTACATCTACCAAATAATATTTCGTACATTCCAAATTAAAAATAAATAAATAAAGAAGTATTGAATTATTAAAAATAAATAAAAATGTATAAAGTTATCCGTCACAAACCTCTAGGTGGATGAGGGAAGTGTAATATATCATTACACAAAACCTCCATAAAAATTTAAACATCATGTGTTGTGTCTTTCCAACCAGCTCAAGCAAAAGTAAAGCATATATCAAAATCACATACAACCATTACATTTTACATAGGAATGTCTTTTTTTTTCAATATATTTTATTTGATTGGACCTTGGAACTACAACTGGTGTATATGCTCCATCAATTGCTCTAATGCAGTCTTTAAAATAAGGTCAATATCTTCTATCATTTTTAATTTTGCTTGGAATTTCTCTAAAGGTTAGATCTTTTGGCTTTATGAAATCAATCGACATACATGAAACGACCTCTAATACTATTTCAAACCATCTAGAAATTGTTTCACCAGAATGTTGAAATCTTTCTTAAACCATTCTATTGCAAAGTCCATGACCTAAAGTGATAAAAAAACATAGCTACGACCTCTTCTATTGTTACTCCTGTACTTTTCTTTAGTCCATATGACTCATTCAACAATTTACATAATTTAATAAAAACATCAATTTTCATTTTAAATTGTTGATGACATCTATCTCTATGGCCATTAAGCATTTCTATTACAAACATCCATCCAGTGTGAGGGGATGTTCTACATGGTTTTTTTTAATATAATAATTAATACAATGGTCAATGGTTAGTGCTACTTCAGTTTGAACCATATGTAAAATTTCTTCTTCAACCTCTTCATTATATTAATAATTATTGTCAGAATCATTATAAAAAGATAACATATGTATCAAAATATATTAAAAAATAAATAATAAGCTTATTGTATAACAAGGTAATATAGTAATAATCATAGCATAATAATAATAAAATACAATTTAATTCATTAGAACAAAATTAACCAAATAGAAATCCAATACAACACATTACAAGTAGCTAATTCTAATACAACACATTACGAGTAGTCTAATATTAATAACCAAATACATGTCTAATTCATTACAAAAATCACAATCATTTCATTTTCTTAAGTCATTCGATTCGAAAATCAACATTCTTAAACGCAACAAACATCTCTCTATTTTCCTTCTTCAAAAATAATTTTGTAGCAAACATAAACACTTTTTCTCTCTTCAACCCAATCTTTATATGTGACCCATTAAATTATCAAATATATTAATAATAAATATAAATTATAGCCTTGAATTATATTTAGGATTAACTAAATTAAACTCCTTTAAATTTTTTTAATAATCTAATTAAACAAGTTATGTCCATATATCAAGATTGATATTTAACAACATATTATGACCCCCAAATATTTAAAAATGTCGAATTATTTTTGACTTACCTTTTCTTGTATGATTTTTCTATATAATTTTCTTTCATTATACAATGTTCCAATTAGATATAACACATGAAAATAATGCCTATTCTATTTGAGTCAAATTATGTTATTTCTCTACCATTAGTAATTTGTTATATTAATAACATTCGTAAATTATTTACAAAGCATCATTTCACCTTAGCCAATAATTGTTTGAATCAATTTTAATCGACAACAATCAAACATAATCTCTAATTACTTTAAATGTGATGAGTCATATATTGATCACTCAACTATTTCCATATAGTTCATATCCAATAATTGTTGGCTGAGCTATCCTTGACTAAAATAGGTTAAAAGTATTATCAAAATACAGCAATCTCTGTATGAGCTACTTTGGAGATCTCAAGTCAAATGATCACCTATATAATTATTACAATGAGAATTTTCATAGGCATACAAACAATTTCTAGTTTAGTAAACTTGTTCTCTAACAAATATCTACGTGTTTATTTTAGTATCTTCATAGTTTAGTCTATGAGATGGACTGTTTCTTTCATAAAAAAATATAACGTATATTAGTCTTTTCATATTTTGTTAATGTCTAATCTCAACAGAACAATGATTAAAAATAATTTAAGAGTAATATATAACTGCAATACGAATCTCATAATTATGATCTCATCATAATTTCGTTTGCTAATGTATATTTATCTTTTAGACTTTAACATATATATCTTAATACGTGTAAGATAAAGAATATTTTTAAATAATTATGTCACTAAATTATAACTAATCGATTGATGTAGGACATAAACCAATAGAGTATACTTTATCCGTATCAAAAATGGAACTTCAAAATGAGTAACTTTTAAATAACGTGTAGAAAGGGAGAATTTGGAAAAAGGTAGTAGGGAATTTGACGAGGATAGTTTTCTACTGGTGGAATATAAGGCGATTAGGTGAACTCGAGTCATATATTGGTTATGCTACTTCAGTCTCTGTCTAATATAATCATGTGCTTATTATACAAGAAGAAATCCGTGTCGTTAACTCTATAAAATTTATAACGTAAAGCGAAAATCAAGTAGAAACCAGATCCCGCAATTTAGCCCCAAAGTTATGGACTTCTTTTGAGTGCCTACAATACTGTGGACTTGTGTTCTGCGGTGGATATTGAGGGAATGGAAAGGGCTGCTGCAAGACACCGAGCCTGTCATATCCTTCGCCCCGCACCGAGGCCTGCTTGGTTTGATTTCTTTTAGCACAATATACGTCTTATGTATCTCATTAATTTCATTATATATTGTGCTTGATTTGGCACTAGGTTTCAATTTACATGTACTTTTTAGATTATGATATGATGCATGTGTCAACAAACATTCTAACTGTTGGCCAGTTCTAGCCACAACTTTGGAGGCTACTTAATAAAAGCTCATAGTAAAACTAAAACGATTAGAAATTTATATGTATAAGAAAAGCATCTAAGAACCTTTGGGGCACTTTTTCCAAAGTAACCTTAAAACGTTTACTTGGCCAAAATGTTTTAAAACGAAAATGAAATAAATATAAAGATCAACAACAGTACTCCGCAACCTAATTAAAAAGTAACTCTTAAGCAATACTATTACAAGTTTCCTTTGAAGTATCATCTTTGTCTAAACATTCTTGGGGGTTTAACACACTACAGTACAGCAGAAGGTACGTTGGAGTGCTTTTATGAATGAAAGAGCAACTGTTGACCTGGAAGAAAGCTGTTAAACTTAAACGTTTCTGTCTCCTGCCCTAATTTGAAATTTAGTGCACCGCTACATCATACATGCACAGGCTTATTTAGTCGGATTCCACAGCCTAGAGGAGAATATTTAGCAATAATGTCCTCAACATTATATCTTTTCTAGCTTGTAGTTTTGCAGGGCAACCACCTATCACATGGAAGTTGTTGACAGAATCACCCTTTGGCTTCAGGCACCAAATTCACCGAATTCAAGCCGAGAGGATGTGGTGGTTACTTCTTGTTGGATACTATAGAGGGGTTGGAGGGGGAACAGTAAACAAGGACAGGATCTATGCCAGGGTATCCATGTCCCCGTCAAGAGTTAAATAATGGTACAGTGTCCAAAAGGGTATCCTATGCCCCCGTAGCATAGATACGGACAATTCAAGAAGAGATTGGCTGTGACACGACGGGTTATTAGGAGAGATCGAGATCGAGATCGACACATAGATATATACATATAGAGCGAGAGAGAGATGAGACGATTAGGGGGCACTGTGCTTCATGGGATGGGATGCTCGATCAAGGGCCAAGTTCTCGTTTTATAAAAGACTATTTAGTTTCTATACTTAAAAACAAATATGAGACATTATCACATGGCTTCAACTTCACAGTTATAAACTGCTATTTTGGCCCTCTTCTCTTGAGCTTAGGATCCTGTCCGTTTGTCTTCTCACTTCCATGTAACTTCAATTCTGATGGAATCTGTTCATTACACTAAGATTTCTGATCTAAGTTTAGGTGGATTAATTCAGTAGTTACTAAAATAAATTCCTTTCCTACTACTATATTGTGTAACCATATGACAATAGATTAGAATTATAGTTTAACTAGTGCAGCTTATGTAAATATGATATGTTTCTTTTGATTAATTATAAATTATAAAAACGCTAAAATTAAATGTAAAACGAAAACACCATCTAAAGTTTGGATGTAATTAGCGCGTACCGTGGATATATAAATTGAAGACATGGAGGGAGCAAAATCTTTTATGGTTTAACATGCAATTGTCAGCCAAAACCACCTACCATTCAATTGCCATTAAACAATCACCTAAACATACATGGATTTAAAGGCCTATCTCTAAGTAATGGAAGCCGATAACATACATGTCTCTTCATTCTCCACATACAAAAAAACATAAAGTTGTATGTATATTTATATGCAGGCATATATATCGTCAAGTTAATAATGACAGCTAACAGCATACATTTACTAGAATGCTGATCCACAGCCGCTAGTGAGAGAGACATCCAGCTATATAACTCCTACGCTATAAATCTCAAACTCCTATTCAGACTTTCACTTGAAGTAACCAAGCTGTCATAGCTTTATTACACGAAGAAAAGATAGGAGAAAGTGCTGAAAGATAAAAAGAGTATAATAAAGAATACATACAAAAGAAGAGAGTACAAACTGCAAATTCTGATAGACATAAATTTCAAAAGATAAGAAAGAAATATTAGTCATCCAATTATACAATTTGTCAAAAGCCTCCCTCTCCTTCTCTCTCAGCCTTCTTCCTTTACACGTTTCCTTACCTTACTTCCATGTCTAGAGATTCCATATCAGAGAAAAATCTATCGAAACTTGAAGAATATTTGCCACAAGATCGTAATATACAAGAAGATGTTGATCAACTAGTGCATCGGCAAGTATTAGATGATGAAGTGGAGTGCAAAACACCAACTTCAAGTGATCACAAGATACCAACCAGCGAGAGCTGCCCTCCAACCCCAAGAAAGAAAGTGCAAGTGAATTTGCAGAAAAGAAAATTTCCCGAGTTGCAGTTCTTTGAAACGAGGAATAGGGATGAGATAGAATCCTTCTTCAGATCAAACTTCCAGGTATCTAGTGATAAATCTCGTCCAATAAAGAGAAGTAGAAGTTATTGAGAACATCATGTACCTTTATATGTTTTGCGTGTGTACATGTAATTATATATGCTCAAGATAATACCGATTGTGTTATATATATATGTATGCAGCTAAAACATCTTTTCCACAATTCTCAAGTTGTCTTATGATTCTACAATCAGTAATAATAGTCAGTACCGTTCAATAAATTGACTATGATTAATGACCAACAATCAAAAGGAAGTTGATGTAAATGAACAGAATACACTCCGGGCAGGTTCTTCGCTCCTTAATTTTGGTTGCAACTTTTTCAAACAATGTGTATGGGCATAGCTCGTGTAGAACAGTGGTTTTGTTTCTTGCCCCACATTGTAAGAACAAAATCTGGAGAATTGCTTCCTTGTCTTTACATTTATTTTGGATAAGAGTAAACTTGTTCAAAAGGAATTGAGATAGTGGTTGGACAGGAGGGAGATACAGTGAGCAAATGCTATACCTCTTACTTTTCGAAGGCTGCAGGCGTAGCCTAGAAACTGATGAATTTATAGAAATTAAAGCATTACTTGTTTGAGAAGAACATTTATTTTGCCATCTTGATTCTCTTAGGTCGATCAAGTATCCACTATCTGCAGGTTTCTTAGAAGGGCGATTGAGAGTTTTGAGTAATACTAACTTCGACAATATGCGTCGTGAGCAATCTCACATTAAAGCTTCTGAATCCCAAGATGAATTAGTCAATATGTGAGATCTTAGGTTTAGTACTTTATATGTAGGACTGCATATTGGACTTTTGGGAATGATTTTCGTCGCATATCAATGAATTCGCTCATTGTATATGGATCGATCATTTCAAATGATTTGACATATAAATGGGTCTAAGTTAATTGAGTAAACCTTTCAGAACTAGGTCTTTATTGTTCATTAATATTGTCTACATAAGTTGATGGCATATATTCTTTACTAATGAAATGCTCCCTAATCTCTACGGAAATAGAGATTCCAAGGTTATCTGCTCTTTTTAAACTTTTTAATATTGCAGTAATATGCTTCAATCCCAAGTTTATGTATGTTCGTACATTGTTTTTAATACATTTCTAATCCAAGTACTTATATGACTAGTTTGGGAGGATATATATTGTAAGCGATGCAGATGGTAATCCTGCTTTAAATCTCATAATCCGCATCATGGTGAGATTTTAATTGAGTGTTTTGATGTTAATGTGTTGCAAAGTAGGAATTATACGAAGGGAAATCCACCATTCTAAAGTAAGCAAGTAATCTACAAATCTCACAATTTGGAGTGATATATTCAGGTCCTATCGAATTTTTAATTTTAATATTGTATCAAAATAATAAAATATAATGTAATAATAATTTATTTGAATGACATACAAACATGACATTAAAGATGCCACCAGAATTCAATTTATGGTACAACCTTTTATATTTCTCAATATAACCAAAGATTACTAAGTTTAACAACAACAAAAAAAACTAGAAATGACCAGCCATCACTGCCGTAACCACACAGGGCATTGTCCCTGTCTCTAGCATTTTGAAGCAGAGATTCCTTCCTTGGCGCAGGCGTCCAGACCTATTGCCGTAATTTAGAGGTAACTACCAAACGAATTTCTGTTTATCACTTTCCGTCTTTGTATGCAGGCTCTGTGAAGAAAGTACAATTCGGTAAAAAGAAACAAACAACGTAGGATTTCCAACAGGGGCTAGGATTGTGTCATTATGAACCGATCGTTCACCCTAAGCAATCTCAAAGGTATTGCAACCTAAGATTGTCCAGATTTAACACCACTTCCATTACGAAACTTCGTATATAAGTTAAGAAAATGAAATTTACATTTTTCTTTTCATTTAGGATTTCGATATTACGTCCAGCCAGACTCAAATACTATTTAGGCAAGGCCTTTAATGTACACATCTAAACCATTGCTTAAGGGATCCAAAGCTAGGCTCAAAGTACATCGGTCGTAACAGTATCCTGAGGCTAATCTCGTGCCTAGTCAACACCAGGCACATCTTTTAAAAGATCCAACGTTTAATTGTTTCTTTTTTGTTTTCAGATTCAGATACATTATTGATTATTCACTTCTTTTTGCAATTGTAGGCGAATCACCCAAATCACAAAGCCTCAACACATTCAAGTTACGATCAGTTGTTACATAAATAAGGATAGACAGTTTTGGCAGCACAATCTATACCCTGTATCCAATGGCTGGAAGCCTAGAACTGAATGCAAGTTATGGATAAGCAAAATACGCCACCAAAGCGATGAACATGGGACAGTCGGAACTAGTTGGGTGTTTTAATAATTTAATAAAACTGCATAGCTGTAGCACCCCACACCCGACGAGACCCGAACCTGATATCCACGGAGATATCCGAGCCCGTGACCCGCGAGGGTGGCGTACTAAAACAATCACTACTTTTTAAAACTCATA
>JANZLD010000008.1:9029452-9050306 GCA_026413575.1 Erythroxylum carthagenense | reverse complement strand
GTGACCATTGTTTAAATTCGTCACAACTTTAGTAGTGACGGAGGTATTTGTGACGGGAGGTGACGACTTCAAATATTTGTCACTATTAATAATAGTGACAAATATTACTGCATTTAGTGACAACTTTTACCTTCACTAAAAATACAATTTCTTGTAGTGAAGGTTTTAATAACGTTCTAAAGCCTTATTAATTCCATTTTTAAGTAATACTTAAGTAAGTTTTGTTTGATGATATCATGATATACAATAATTCTTTCGAGCATTGTATGATTCATCTAAAATATGTGATGAATGTGTTAAGAGAGCATAGTTATTTAAGAAATTTTCTATGTGTTCCTTGGAAAATTAAAGTAATAATGGAGTGGCCCATTCTAATGACATTGAAGCAATTTAAGAGGCATCTTTTGAATTATGTGGTTACCGTAGACAGTGAAAGGTTAGATCAGTGAACTCGTAATGTCATAGTTAAAGAAGAATGCTTTCGTATGGAACTAAAAGGCTGATGGTGCTTTTGTGACTTTGAAGGAAGCATTGTCAATTGCTCTAGTTTTGGTGTTACTTAAATTCGTTAAGAAATTTGTGGTGCTAGTGCTACTGAGGGAGTAAATAGGATAGTCATAATGAAAGGAGAACATCCTATAATATAATTTAAGTAGATATTCACGTATGTCACTTATGAGAAAGTAATTTTGGCACTGGTGACAACAGCCAGTACTCCTATTGTTTAACTGGGAGGTATTTTTTTTATTCAAAATGACCACAAAAGTTTGAGATAGAAAAGAAGATCATAACAGCCTTTCAATAAACTTGCCTAGAAAAATATTAAGGTTTGATTTCGAGATAAAATATATTTTAACGATGCCTTATCAACAGTAGTAAGTTTAAAGTTATATAACATGGCCATTTGTAATATTCAAACTTCATTATCGTAAGAGATTAAAAAGACGTGAAAGGCTAATTGTAAACCTACAAGAAGATTCAGTAAAAAACTAGGTGCATACATAGTTTATAGGGTTATTACAGTGGAAGAGCATAACGATGGTGGATATCAAACCTAACTTAAGAGTTAAAATCATCTCTTTTTTTTTTTTCATTGTATTGCAACTGACAGAAGTTCAAGTTTTGTGGGAACTTACGAAAAAGAAATACAAATGTACGTTCTCTTAAGGAAAATGTAGAATGGCATTAGAGAATTTATCATCAGAAGTGAAATTTACCAGAAATAAATTGAGACTCTTATCCTCTAAGATTACTGCGTCCGTCATATGGATCTGATCAATTATGGGCAAATATGAACACTGATTTTATGGAAGGATTATCTAATTTAGATATTTTGTAATTATGTTAATGTTAAATCATTTATTCCATTTGAGTAATGATACACATTCCATTCCATTTCATTCACTTGTCCCTGTATAATGACAAAGGTCACTAAAGTATTCATTCATCAGGTGTACAAATTACATTGTATATCTAGAACTATCAATAGTGATATAGAAATTATATTCACAGTGTGATTAGTTCACTTGAGAAAATGGTAACAAAATTTATAATAAATATAGTAAAGAATGACTTCTAATATTCCTCTAGTAATTCTTGAAAATTGACTCAAAAGGGATATAAAAATATTGTTCATTTAATTATAATATACTACCAAGCATTTTTTTTCATTCTTTACTTTTTTTTTCTTCTCTTACCAGTGGTTTTGACCTGAGAGATCTACTGGTCAGCAAGCCTATGGATGGATGAGATTCTTTTTTTGTAGAGATTCTGATTTGACGGTCGAGAAGCACCCTGCTTTTTCCCCTTTTCCATTACCAACTAACCAAGCAGTGCCTCACTAGGGAGTTCTAGAAAGAGTTCTTTCGAATTCACGATGTTTTTTTTGTGAATTTATCAAATGCTTATCATCCTTAAATGGACAGAAAACAGAAGTGTTGAATAGGACTGTTGAGACGTGACTGTCCATTATAACGGAGTAAATAACTATGTCAAGTTGAATAGTGTTACAATACCACCTATCATTCCGTAATTAATGGTACTCCATTTGAAATATTGCATGGTTATGCTTTACATCCGTCATATTTGAAAGTGTTGAAGGTGGATCAAATGAGGAAAGACGGAGAGATGACCATACATGTTATTCAATTCTACATAAAGTGAGTTCATCATTAGATAAAATAATCGATAGAAAAAATACGAATAAAATTTTTTTAGTAGGAGATTGGTATATGTGAAATTTAGACAACAAAATTTTTAATAGAAGAAAACAAAACATATTTTTTTAAAAAAATTATACCTTTTAAGTTGCTTTTTGTACGTAATCATTAGTAATCTCTTTATTTTACTATATTTGTAGGACAAAGCGGGTGTCTATTGAAGTTGGACAGAACAGTTTTGCCTCAAGGAAGAAGAAGAGTAAAAAGAACGCGTCTTAATTTACTTGAAAACTTGCAGCATCTTTCTCTAAAGATTGCAAAAGATGAGGTTTTCTGATGATGTTAAATTTCGAGGTTTTGCAATAGCTATACTTTTATGAATTTTCCTTCCATGCTATAGACATCACAAGGTACAACAATCAGAAATTTAAGATATTACAACTGGGTGCAAGTTCTGGGAATCTCAACTCCGCCTTAGACTTCCATGCCAAAGCATTTTTATATTGCCTAAAAGGTAAAAGGTTCATGTTTGGGATCATCGTCGCACTTTATGGAGGAGTAGAACGGAGGAGCATTTAGGTTTTTTTTTTTTGGTTAAGAATCGGGGCTAACATCCAAAATAAGAACTACAGTATTGCGACACGGGGTTGCCCTATGGAAACTTCGCCCTCGGCTCCGAATCCCACAAAGATTGAAAGGATGAAGTTTGGTGCTCACTGCTCAGTCAAAAGTAAAACTCATCCAGCATCTTGGATCAAAAGTCCCCTTTAGGGATATACATCAACTGTAAACTTTGAAGTCTTTATGGTTCTTCCATTCATTCAATGTCTTTATTCAAATCAGACCCAATGAATAAGAGAAAAAACATTGTTATTTCAATTGTACAACCAATTATGTCAAAATCATGACAGTAAGAACCCGGCCAGTTACTAATAGATACCTGGCCAGATACAGGCGCAAGAACTCACAAGAATCCTACTGTTAATCCAGCAACATCGTTTCTCCTTTTCCTTTTCTAGGTTCTGATTCTCTCCCTAATTCATGTCACAAGATGGAATAAGCACGGATCACCTCAATTACTGGTGCCCTACACATAGGACACTTTTCCCCACTTTGGACCAATTTATTTGCACATTTTGAGCATGTGCACATGTGCCCGCATCTGTAAAAATAGGATTTACATGATGAAACAATCTAAGATCAGGTTGTGTCCACTCATGTCATAACTCCATTAGATGTTACAAGTAAAATTTTCCTAAAATTTACCTGTAAAGCAGAGAGTCAATACTGCTATCTCCACAAATACAGCACAAACCTTTTCTAACATAATCCCACTTCGAACTGTCATCTGCCAAATTATTATCACATATCCCTGCAAAATAATATTGGTATATCTCAACAAATAAGGGAATATAGAAAATATGAAACCATAGTTGTGATAGAATCTAACTAAATACTCAGTGCACAAAATATGAAATCTTGTATGAAGGAAAGCCAAATCAAGAATGAAAGGTCTTTAAAGTTTAAACAAACATGTGTAAACAAACATGTGAAGAACTTCCATGTGCAACGTTATTATGAGAAGTAAGAAGCATTGCCTATCTAAGTATGCAAGTTTTTGCAGAACATAGTTCGTTTCCAAAATATTACATAAAATGAAAACAGAAGTGGAACATGTCCTCTCTTCAGGCAAATGGTGCTTGCCCGAGAAACCATTTTCCACCGTATTATGCTTAGCAACTTCACTCTAACAAAAGAACAAAGGAACAAGAAATCATAAGGCATGATATGAATGATTGGAACTATAGAACCTGATAAATTAGCTGAACGATTCAGGGCAGCAGAGACTTCTTGTCTTATTGAACGTTGTAATTCTAGTTGCATGTCCATACAGGCTTCCAACATCCTTTGCATATTGTTCATCCTCTGTTGTAGCCGAGCCATGTCAATCCTCAAGTCATTTATGATGTCCCACTCCTGCAACAATTTGCTCTATTACCTCGCGGCCAAAAAAGTTCATCAAATTTAATCATCGAACCCAATACAAAAGAACAAGAAAAACCAGATCTTGAGGGAACAGAAGTTGCAAATTTAAGCAAAACAATGTCGGAATCATAAATCAAGAAGTTGCAAAAGTTGACCACTTAAATGTTTCAATTTCACAAGATATAAATGAAGTGCACAGTTAAATAAAGAAGTCAATTTTTGGCTGCCAAGTCAGAAGTCCCACAAAGAATAGAAAAGAAACAATCATCATAACAATCACTGAGGTTAGACGCACGCACAATGCCAAAACGTTGGTGCATGTCATTATGTGGCCAACTATAATTCTGTGAATCTTGGTCCCAGAGCCGTTCCACAGATGGCATTGGTGGAGACGGTAAAGGAGGTGGAAGACTTTGAACAGAACTTCCCTGACCCTCATTTTGCTCCCTACTTTGCTGCTCCAGATCTTGCTCTTCTAAAGCAGAAGAAGGAGATTCTCCTTCTAATTCCCAGTCAAGAGGAACATGGCTTTGCCTTTCCACATATGATTGTATCAGTTGGTCAAGACTCTGTCTGAAGCTACTGCGGAGAAGAGTGGAGACACTTCTCCTATAATATAAAGTTAATCAAACATTCAATGGCTGCAAAACTGGAAACAGTCAATGAAGAAACTACCATCAGTAAAGAGTGTACATACCTGCTTAGGAGTTCTCTTAGCTCCAGACTATACACATTATCATCATCAGTCAGATAAAATGAATCCATTCTTCCTACAGAAACAAGCTCTTGATTAGAAGGTTCCTCCAACCAGCTTTGAACAGCCTCTTGAAAACCGTTACTTCCATGTGAAACTTGAGATTCTTCTTCTCTGTTTCCATTGTCCACCCAATCATTTGCAGTAGTTTCAGGTTCACTTCCTTCTACATTATTTTGAACATTGCCACTCCATTCACTAAGTTCAGGACTTGCTCCAAATAATTCTGTTTCCCCTCCATTCAAAATCTGATTTGGCCACTGTTCTTGTGAAGCAGATGCAGGCACATTCACATCTTCAATTCCATAGCTTCGCACTTCCTCATGATTTGACAAAAATGGAAGAGCATTTCCAATCCTAACCGGCTCAGATTGTTGAGAAAGTATTTCATTGGTTAGTGACGTATAAACATGATCTCCAGTTTCATTTTCCATAATATCTCTTGATGATACATCAAAAGTACCTTCTTGCCAATTTACATTCACCTCTTCTGCATTACCATCCCTACCCTCATCTATTTCAAAGTAGGCCGGTTGTTCTCCATTTCTTCCCAAGTTCTCTGAAACCTGTACAGCACCATTTTCTGAATGCACACCAGACTCTTGCCAACTTGAATCTACACCAGCATTCCCTTCAATGTCAGTTCTACCACCTGGTCTTCCACAGCTATGATTATCCTCATTATCCCAGTCAGTTTGTTCATTACACTCATCAATGATCTCCGGTAAACCATTTGCTGCAGTTTGCTCAATTCGATTGCCATTGATGTCATTATTAGAAGAGGTATCCGAGTCACTGCTACTTGCTCGTCCACAAACAGAATGTTCCAATCTGGAAAAGAATCCTTCTCTGCATGAAAGAAAGAGTTACATATATCACATACTTCCAGAAATGCTCAGGTTATAGTGCAAGCAACATTAAATATGTTGACTTTTAGGAATCAGACTGTTTCTCCGTAGACCTGAAAACCCACTACCTATTGCTAGACCCAATTATTAAAACTCACAATTCATGCTTGATAAAATTTATTGGTTTTCTGGACACTATTTGATCAGAAAAATAATTAGACACCATTTTTAGCAAACTGAAACAATATAAGCACTAAGGAGTATAAGGTAGTTGTTGCTCTAGATTGCAGGGCCTATTATGGAAAAGCATTGAGTGAAATTCTCAGCAGTAACCATTAAGTCAGACATAAACCAACAACAAAATTTGACAGTGGCTTAAATTAACATACTTAATGTTTGGCGAACCATTTTAAAAGCATGGTTTTGAAAGCACCCTCTCTATCGTGATTTCGCAGAAATATCTTTGTTCAACCTTACTTAGACTTAAAAAGGCTCATGGCTAGTTGACAAAAATATAGAATGTCAATCCCTAATATGGAGTTACTTGAATTTCTTTGCCAGTAGCTCTTAACTTTTTCGTAATAGTTTCCTTAAACATGACAATTTATTTTTTATTCCACTTATCGTGCATTCTGATCAGCTTTATCAAGTAATACTTAAAAAATATAATATTTCCCCTTCCAAAAATTCCCCTCAAAATCACCCACAGAGCCAAAGATAAACCTTAACAAATGCTTTTGAATTTTAGACTACCAAGTCCACTCACACTTACACACAATTAGAGATTCAGCAGCTACAAAAAATGAACTTCTATTTCAATTGAAGCAAAAGGATATTACAAATATATGTGAGTGCGTGTTCATGGTTATAAGCAAGGAGATGGAGAAAGAGAGAAGCTTCATGTTAAAGACATCAACAACGAATGTGTTCACCTTAAATCAGAGACTGTATGCCTTTGCCTGAGTAAACCTAATTCACTTGCCGCTATTGATGTAGGTCTCTCAGTTCTATTCATTCTGTCGTTTCGCAAGAACCTTCCTCTAAGTAATGACTGCAAAACAACATAGAAACATGGAATAAGATGATAAAAGCAATATAAGAACACTTTCTTAAGATTATAGATTTTATAATAATTAGACCAAAGCTGTGATGAAGTAAGAAAAAACATTGATACACATAGAATACATTCAGACCTATCTGGTAGATATTCAACTAAATGTCTCTAGCCTTTAATCTCAGGTGCTCAATCATTTTTCTTTAAACAGTTTAAATTTCTACTCCCAGAAATCTTATTGTTTGCTATATATCACTGGGAAAGTTTTCAGAAATGATACTAATAACAAAATAAGAACATTCACTGAAACTAACTTGGATGCGGTTACGGTGAGCAAATTCTGATACAGCATGATGCTCTACCAAATCTTCAAGTTCTCTTTTCCTTTCTCTCTCACGCTTCTTAAGCATGTCAAGCAGAGACTGTCGACCACATAATCTCCTAATACCCCTCCGAGTATGATCAGTCCTGCCTGAACTTTGGTTGACCACTGATCCATCAAGAACTTGTTCAATCTGACCAGCAACTTCAGAACTTTGTTCTTCTCTATGGTCAACACATGTACCCCTATGCTGACTGTTCATTTGTACCCACTCCCTTATGATTCTCACCCTTTCTTGCTCATTCTCTCCGAGCCACTCTGCCCTGGAACTATTATTTCTATTCGAAAAATTAGATGCATGATCAGCTGCACCACAAGTCATCCATTCCCGGAAGATCTGCCTTACCCTCTCTCTTTCATCTTCCCGCAGGCTAGAAGGATCCTCCTGTCCACTCACTGATCCATGAGGACCTGGGGACCATTGTCCAAAGTCACTCTCAACAGCACTTCCATCCTCTGATGTGCCGCCATGTTGATTTCCATGGCTATTTGGCACATCCATCCTTGAGAATTCCTCAGTTGATCCATCAATTCTGTTTCGGAGAGATCTATCACTAGCTCTCCTATGTCCATGATTCAAGACATTCTCATCCTCAAGCTCTCGCCACATTTGCAAAAGTGATGATGCCCGGGTGCTCACACTCCCATCATCATCCCGTGTTCTAATCGTTTCTGAATGAGATTCACGGAGGAATGAAGAATCAAGCACAGAAACATTGTGTAGACCAGCAATAGCCATTACCTCAAATTCCAAATTAGCAGTCAATTCAATCCATATGCTTCAAATGCATGAAAATGTGCATTTACAACTATAAATAATGATAGAGTTTTGTTCTCAATGTTAGGTTGTAGCATAAATTAGACTGCCAACATAGACTCATAATCCTTGAAATCATCCTCTCCATCATGACCATCAATACAAGTCTTCGATGTGAAGCCCATCAAAGGAGAGCTAGTAATGGAATACAGTTGGCGTGCCATTAAACTGTCAATCCCCTTCAAAATTCGTGGAATAAAATAGCTGCTTGCTGCATCACATAAACAATTGAAGTTAAATCTTCTTAACTAGACTTGAAAAATGAAATCATGAAGCAAAGAGAATCAGTTTGTTCCACTATCAATACCTAGATAATATATTCAACGAAACACCTAGCTAAAATCCAGACCCAAACAGAAGAAGTCCACCACCATAGGAGTTTCATTCAATTTCTAAATCCTCTGCTTGATCTTAAAGAGAATCCGATGGAATACAAGAAACTCATTTTACATCGAACAATTTCCCATTGTATGACACTATCATAAGATGGCCTTTAGGCAGTTGATCGCGAAATAAATTAATCTTGAATTATTCAACTGGGGAGCCCTTTGTTTGGTCTCCGAGAAAATGCGGGAGAAAACAAACAACTGACTCCTTATGCTTGGCATTTTGGGTCAAACAAAAACCAACGTGAAGAGATTTACAACTTGAACAAAATTTCTTCATACGAAGAGTCCAAAAGAAGAGATTCAGCAAAGCGCATATATTATCCACCATTTTCCTCCCCTTTCCCCCCAACCAAACAAATAACAAACAGAACTAAATAAACCAAGCACCACTAGCCCAAAACCATTCCACCCAAAGAGAAAAAAGAAGCCCCAAATCAGAAGAATCGGAGTCGGAGAAACGAAATCAAATTCGAGAACTAAAAGCGCACCGTTTAAATAGGTGTCCAGACACGAGACCTCCAAGAATCCAGAAAACCGCTGAAACGTGAGGATACAGCTTCGCACTTGTTAATTTACAAGTAAAGGAACCGTAACCCCGAGAGAGAGAGACAGAGAAAGTAGCTTTCGATAGAATTAGAGGGGTTGGGGGAGAGGTCTTAACATAGAGGAGAGACAGAGAGAGAGAGAGAGAGGAAACGTCAACGGTTTCTGGGAGTAATTCTCCACTACAAGCCCCCTTGTATTTGTTGTCGTAAAACTAACGTTTGAACATTTTCGTTGTAGCCACGTGTCACCTGTCCCGTCGCTTTCTTAATAGGCTAATCGTGGAAGTTTCCCAATCTTCAACCCAACGGGAAGTGATACAGAAGCTGGGACTGAGAGCCTAGGCCAGCAAAAGCAACTCCTCCTGAGGCGATGATTCATGATTCTGTGTTTCACTTACTTTTCACCTACCACGTCCAAACGCCGCCGTTTTCTTTTTGTCTTGACCCATCTCCGTATGGAAATGGTGGTTGTGGACGGAAATTAGGGCGAGGCGGAGGGACTTGTTGAACTGTTGAATATTCAGGGATCATGGGTCCTTGCTTCACTAATTACCATATGTTGCCATCATGAGTTTAATTGATTTTGAAAGATTTGATTAGTAATTTAACATGTTATTATTGGATAAGACCATGTGATTTGTGCAACCTAAATTTTACTCTCACCTTTTTTGATTCATATCATCAGCTTCTCTTTTGGTTATGGAACACACAAAGCCTATTATTAGTTGGCCATCTTTTACTTTTCTATGCGATGAAATGTCTTAAACTTTTACCACCAGATGTAGCCATACGTTTTGTCGCTTATAGGTATATAGTCATCAGTCGTTTAAATAAAGTCGATTTACTATCAAGTCAATTTATATGACACTACTGGTAGTTCATTGTACTAAAATCAGCTGAGTATTAAAATCTCATTGGCTTCTATTTTCACGTTGAAGTTACCTGATTACATTATTCTTATTTAAAACATTAATTTAAAAAAGGATAGCAATTTCTCCAATCACGTTCGTTAGAACCTTTTTGAATTTCGTATGGAGAGTTAAGGTTATGACCGAAACCTTAAAAGCCATCATTTACGGAATCTAGCTCATTAGCCATTCATAGATTTAGGAAATATAGGACTGGATATCTTAAACTAAAGTTGCAAGAAAAGTTATCGCCACAATTTAATGCGATTGTCCCAAGCCGCTTACACTCCTTATCATGGCGTCTGCCACTTAAATATGGGGAAAAGACGCTTCCTTGTCTAACCAATTAAGTAGAGTGACTTTTGGGAACCAAGTAAGTGTTAATTTAACGCAGCTTTGAGTCTTCTTAATATTACACCAACCCAACAACAATTAGATAGGTTGGTTTAGAGATTGCAACTCTCAACTACCTCAACTTGAATGCCTAGCTCATATTCACAAATTTACATTTTTGTTATGAGTAATCAATAATCAAACCCTTGAGTGCCTTAAAATGCTAGCTTTAAATAGTCTTTTAAGAATATAACGTATTGGAACTTTAAAGATAAACTCGCGTCTTTTACCTTCAATAATGACATAGTCATAAATACAGCAGATCAACCAGGTACTCTTATCCAACTTGAAGTTCCCAGAAATTCGCTGCCTTAAATTGCACTAACAAAAAAAGGTGTTGGCAATCATTATACTGTTCTTTAAAAAGTGTACTTGGTATTAGTGCCACTCTTTTTAAGTCAAACTGTCGATACGAGGTTAATCTGATAGGAATTCAGATCCTTTCACAAGCAGCAGAGACCGCTCATCATGCAGAGTGTTACTGC
The DNA here is from genome assembly GCA_026413575.1 of Erythroxylum carthagenense. Taxonomy (NCBI): domain Eukaryota; kingdom Viridiplantae; phylum Streptophyta; class Magnoliopsida; order Malpighiales; family Erythroxylaceae; genus Erythroxylum; species Erythroxylum carthagenense. The sequence goes on along the minus strand of JANZLD010000008.1, from coordinate 9,039,586 downwards.
AAAATTTTGAGGGACATTATGTGTGTTGCTGAATTCGTGGTTTTATAGCTGTTGGCTTGTAGAGAGTTCATGTTAATTAAGTTGCCTTAATTGTTGATTTTCATCAAGATAGGAATCATAACGGGCTAGCTCATCAATTTTTTAAAAATAATTTTTTTAAAATTAAAAGTATAAAATAACATGTTTTTTTAATTGAATCAAAGTATGGACTGTCCAGATTCAGGCCTACTTAAAGCTCAAATCTTCTAAGTATTATTTTGCTTCGCATTGTTGGATCTCAGGTCAGTCTAAACGTAAATCTCACTCAATGAAAATGCCTAAATTTAAGTTCATAAGTTGACTCATTATCATCCCTACATATAATTCGTCGAATTAATTGTATTGTGACTTAATTATTTACAAATTATAAATTTATATAAATTATTTGAAAATTTGATTTGATTATATAATTATTAATGTTTTTAGATTTCAATCAGTTATATTTTCCAAAAGTAACATCGATTATGGTCAACCACTCAAAGTCTCAAACCTGCCAGTACAGGCTGAGGACCTATGACAATAACAAAGAGCAACAGTAGCATATTCCACAACCTCCGTTCATGCTTCTCTCGCTCAACCTTCCTGCATAAATAGTACATATCTTTTCCATAATTAGTTTGTTATGTGTTTGTTATAGCCATAAGTAAAGTTAGTATTAATTTATTACGAGTTTATTATAGCCACATGAACATTCAATTCCTCATGTATGTATATACTTCACAGACAATCAAAACAAAAGACAAGAAGTTCATTATTTCTTCATCATATGTCCCATTACTTCAGATGTTACATGGTATTAGAGCAAAATATGATCCCACACAAATTCTAGTACCCAAAATTAAACCAAACCAAAAATGACATTAACCTCAGGAGATTCAAGTCAAAACAATACACCGGTTTTGAATCTCGAAAAAGAGATCGAAGCAGAAGCATATTTAACCATTGCCGTCGACACTTCAGAATGTCTTATGGTCACCACGCCACTCAATGAAAACAACTATCTGGCATGGAGCAGATCTATGATCGTAGTTTTAAAAACCAAGAACAAATTAGGGTTTGTTAATGGCAAAATCAAGAAACCCGACAACGACACTACTCAAGCCAGATAATGGGTGATAGTAGATAACTTGGTAATAGCATGGTTACTAAATTCGCTAAACAAGGAAATTGCAAACTCACTCACAGTAGTCACGACAACACAGGATCTCTAGGAGGAGTTAAAAATAAGGTATGGAGAAAGCAGTGGTCCTTACTAATACCACATTGCACAGGAAATCAACAATTTATGTCAAGGTAACAACTCAGTCATGACGTATTTTAAGAAGTTAAAGAGTCTGTGGAATGACATTGATTACTTAGTGTTATATAAAATATGTTGTTGTGAAGCTACAAAATACAATTTGTGTGTTGTGAATAGCAATAGGTTGATGCAATTTTTGCTTTGATTGAAAGAAGGATATGCAAATGTGGTTAGCCAGGTAATGTTGTTAGATCCCCTGCCTCAAGTGAACAAAGCATATTCAATAGTTTTGATGGTTGAAAGCAAAAAACAGTTAATATAGATCAAAATAATATGAACCAAATGTCCATAGTGTTGTTTACTGATCCTGCCAATAATAAGAAACCAGTGGGGAGACAAGGAAATAGTAAGAAGTCGAGTCTACGAAAAGAAGATAAACTTTATGATTACTGTCATGAACACGGTCTTACAAAGGATACGTGTTTCCTCCCACACGGTCTATCATGAAATTCGTTCACATTATTAAGACAACACCAATTTTTTTAGATAATCTCATACCTTTTTAGCATTGTTAAACATATGGAAATCTAAATAACTTTAGCACAAGTATTATGGGACCATTTCAAGATTTGATGATATGAATATATGATTTCTTCAATCTTCTTTTTGGTAGGCCTAATATCTCACCAATCACAATACATTATAAAAAAAAACCTTCCATTTAGGAAACTACACATCTCCTTAGCCTATAAGTAATAGTTAGAGCCATCACATGTGACATTAATTGGTGAGATAATATTGGTAAAGTTTTGAAGCATATGTAATTTATAAATAGAAGAATGATTATTAGCAAAATAAGAAAACAACATAAAAAATAGCATATCTATAGAAGTATAATTTCACCAATTTGATCCTAAAATTGAGTTCAAACACCTAAAAACCTTAAAAGCCAGTATAACTGAAGACAAAACCAATGAAAATAATTAAACTAGATAATCAAAACATTGGTCAATGAGTTTGAATCAAACTCATTGAGCTAAACTAGTGATGATGTGGAAAATGAGAGATCCAAATGATTATGTGACCACTGATATGGGTGGTGATATGATATGTATAGGATCCAAGATGATGACAGCTAGTGTGAATGATACATGGCAACTAACTAAATGACATATGGCAACTGACTAAATGACATGTGATGAGGATTTGACCAATTGAAGGATAATACATAATAGAGAATGTTGCCTCGAATTTATATGTGACTAGTTAGAAAACAACATTGTTTTAGTTTTGCATTTTATTTAAAAAATGTCATTTAGTTCATCTTCTTCCTCTGAATAGTAAAAGACAATGACTTCTAGTAATATGTAAGCAGAAATTTTAGAAGCAGTTTGCAATATTGTGATTGTCTTCAAAGTAGAAGAGTTTGATATATACCAGATAACTACTAGGAAACCGAGGTATCTTTATTAAACCTAAATTTATCCCTTTTGCAAAGGAAACTTTAATATTATAGAGAAGAAAAAAACTTGAGATAAAATATTCTTTATATTTTTGTATGTCTTGAATTTTATACAACAAGAGATATTTATACTAATTAAGCTTATATAAATATTAAAGTAAAAGAACATATACTAATTACATACCAATTAATTCTTAAATTTTAGCATATTAATCTCTTAATCATATGTTTATGGTATAGATATGTTAATAGGATATATGACAATTTAGTTTATAATTTATCATGGACACATGATGGAGAAAAGTTTATTTTACAAGTTAATACTAATGATATAATTTCTAATATTTAATTAAAATCTTTCTAATTGAGTATTTTAGAACATCATACACGTTTGTGATTAACTTAAAACATCATATCACGTGTATAATTAACTTATAATCTTAAATTATTATACTTTTGTATAACAACATGATGATTAAGATACCATTTCAACCTAAGTTGAATTGATCCATATTCTATTTATAGGAAGGTGTTTAAGTTTATAGTTCATAAATTTTTACTTTGATATATATTAATTCTAAGAAAGAGTGTGTGACAGGCTCAACTCTAAGTAAGGATAAGAAAGGTACTTACCCAGGGTCTGCTCTGGACTGGCTCTTATTTTACCTCATTTTGTTCTTTATAAGGACTCACTCTTAACACTCATAAAAATAAAGAGAGACAAAATGGGGCCCTTTTGTTGGACACCCCACCCTTGTGAGTTACGAGCCCGACGTCCTAAGTGACATCTGAACGCTTATCCCACAAGGATGGCATGCCACCACCAAGACAAACTTCAAGATAGCTTACTTCTACTATTTATGAACAGATGTGGCTTTATATCTCTAGTTTATTTAGAGACAAGAACCGACTCATTTGGAGATCCTATAATAAAGTTATGGCTGAAAGAATTGAACAGGGATTTGACTTCAATCATATCACACCTACCTTGGGAGAATTAGCATAACTGTCATTAGGGATATCGGGTTAAGATCGTCTTAGGATGAGTTCAAAGAGGACTTTGAAATCTACAACTTTTATCGAGACCTTGAGATCAGATTTTATCACCTGGAGGGTCAAAATGGACCAAAAGGTAGGCACAGACGAAACCAAATGAAAAAGCAGACTAATGGAAAAAGATAGATAAATAGGAAAATTTGCTATAACTTTCTCTATAGATATTAGATTAAGGTGTTCTTTATATGGTTCGAAAGAAGACTTCAAGATCTACAACTTTCATAAAGACCTCAAAAAAAAATTTATCTTTTAGAGGGTCAAAAATGGAGCAGAAGATAGGTATAAACGAAACCAAATGAAAAAATAAACTAATGAAAAAAGACAGACGAATGAGAAAAATTACTATAACTTTCCTTACATATATCAGATTAAAGTTTTCTTTATATGGTTCAAAAGAAGACTTTAAGATATACAACTTTCATAAAGACCTCAAAGACAAATTCTATCTTCTGAGGGGCCAAAAATGGAGCAGAAGATAGGTACAGACGAAACCAAATGAAAAAGCAGACTAATAGAAAAAGACAGACTAATGGGAAAAATTGCTATAACTTTCCTTACAGATATCGGATTAAGGTATTCTTTATATGGTTCAAAAGAAGACTTCAAGATCTACAACTTTCATGAAGACCTCAAAGACAGTACCTATGCGTCGTTGACAATTCCTTGCGCATAATGAAGAGTTCATGGAAATAACCCTATGGGTTTACGCTCACGCTTCATGATTTCGCAAGAGTTGAGTTCTGGCAACGGTACCCAACAGCTTTTTTTTGCCTAGGGCCTATAAAACATTATGAATGAACCTAATGTGTAAAGTGATGTTATGAATACTATATTAGACTAGACTTGGTACCTTATTTGGTTTTGGTACCTATCAAACATTAGATACCATCTCGAATTATTTTTTAAATTTATAAAATAATTATTGAATTTTATAAAATTACAAATCAATCTCTTAATATATTTTGCTATATAATTTTTAAATTTACCTAACTCTACCTCAAAAATCATAATAATAGAAATTTGATATAGCAATTATCTCTCTATTCTTATTAATATTACTTTTCACATATTTCTTATTTAAACAATAACTACTATTAATATAAACAACCATTTAATTCTTATACATAAATAAAACTAAAAATAACATAAAGTACTTAAAATGGAGTGGCAATGAGCCAGTGACAACAATAACCAAAATTTTTAGATTTATTGTTAAACTTGTTCCGAGATCTCTGATCAGAATGATATATATTGGTGTGGGAGGGCAGTGACTTGGCATAGTGACAACAATAAGCTTGTGAGAGGAGGACACTAGACAACGTGAGATTGATGTGAGAGTGATACAATGAAATTTTAAGAAGGAAAAATAGGGAGGCTTAGGGTTAGAAAAAACACAGTTTTTTCAATTTAATTCAAACTTTTAAAAAAATTAAAATTTTTTAGAAAGTTAAATTTACAATTTACCATGTATTTTGAATATTGGTTATTACCAGCCTTTCCATAAGCCAATAGTGTACTATTGATTTTAGTACCCTGTTTTGGTTGGAACTATACAATAATCTTTTCATTGGTGAGACGTAAGATTAATATAAGATTTTATTTAGTTTAATATACTATTTATGAGTGTTGCATGAGATAACCCCAATGAAACTTTTATTCAGTATAAAAGTGGAACAGCCCACTTAGTAAAAAAAACACAACTTACCCAACAACCCAGCTCATAAACTAGTAAACACGTATAAAAGAGGCCATCAGCTGCAAAATATGAAAAACACCAACAAAAATCACCTTCTTTCTTCATCCTTCTCTTCATTTCCCAACTGATAAATATGTTTAAAAGTACCCTCTTTCATCTACATGTAACACTACCCTCATAGGTTCCCTCATTATGTTTGTTTTTAGAGGAATTTGTGGAACTTAACAACCTAAAATCCCCTACACTTAGTTAAAAATTCTAGTAGCTATATTATGTCTTGTTTTGTGATTTTGATCATCCTACACTAATTTATAGTTAGATTGCAAGTTCTGGTTGTTTGGGACAATATTTGAAGTTATGGAAAGGGAAAAAAAAATGGGAAAAATGTGGCTAGAAATGATAAAAGAAGAGGAGATAGGAGAAGAGGAGAGGGCGTAGAAGATAACATGTTTTGAAAATTTGAGTTGCATATAGGGGCAAAATAAGAAATGCAAACAGTGAAGAGTAAATATGGAATTTACTTCCAAAAAGGATATTTTTGGTATTAATTGAAATAGGAGAGGGTAAAATAGAGCTTTTAATTTGTTAAGGGTATTTTGGTAATTATGGTGGTTAGGTTAGTAAGGATATTAATTTTTATAATTAAGAATAAATTAGAAAAGAAAATAATGCTGAATTATTAAGTATAATTGGGTCAAAAAATTTTATAAATTAGTCTAATAGGATTTTGTAAACTTTAGATCCGAAGGTCCGATTAAAGAGTAATTTGGACTATCAATTAGTTGAGTTTGAAATTAAGATAAAGATAACCTTGGACTTTATTATTAGAATAATGTACCGTTTTGCTATTAATAAATTATTTTTAGTGAATGATATTTTGAATTAATCATTAATTAGTTACATATATGAATTATGTTTATTTTATTCCTCAAATAATTAATGAGATACAAAGTTTTTACTTTTATATTTTGTTACGTTTTACAAGGTTTATTGTTTTTTAATTCGACAAAAAATGTGTTAATTAAATAAAGACTGGTGGATTGATAATATCCATGGAGCAGATATCAGGGCATCCAGAGTCCCGGGAATGTCTTGTGCCAATTATTAGGTAAGATACTATTTGTCGATATGAATACATTTAATTACAATTTCACTTGCTGAGAGAGTATTGATGAGTAAAAATAAGCCGACAGACGATTGAATGTAAGCTTAGTAGGTTAAGCAGAGCCTCGAAAATTCAGCTAATTATGGGAGAGTTCATAAATGGCATTTATATATTAATATTTGTGTTAATCATTATTTGTTAAATTTTTAAGATGTTTGTAATTGTTCGGATTAGACTCGTCAGGTTGCGTATCTTCGTATTATTTGTATGTTTTAATCTCTTAAATGAGTTTTATAATTATTTATTGAGTTATTTAATTTTAAAAGTACGATCAGTTACCCTTACTGATATATTTTTTTGAAGATCAAGTGATTGCCGAAAACCCTAATGTACGGGATTGACAGAGTATAGATTAGGTGGGATCAACAGATTAATCAAGTAAAGTCATTTGATTGTATATACGTTTTATTGTGACAGTTTGAGTGGTTGTATTTTATAAAATATTTTTATATTTGATAAACAATTCTCTTTTTTGGAACTAATAAAGAATTTGATGATTAATGGTATGTTTTGAGAACTATTCAGATAATTGTAGTTTAAGAATTTTGGGAGTGTAACAAAAGTCATTGATTGTTAAGAATCTATTTGTTTTTTGATACCATTATGTATAGAGCATAGAGCTTGTCCGACAATATGTAAATCTTAATAATACGAAAAGTTTTTAAGTAATAAGTTTAGGTGAAAATTATTAAAGATTTGTTGATTTAGGGTGATATTAATTTAAATATTCAAATTAAATAACATAATGAATTTTCCTATTTTTATCCAAAGATTAGATTCCATCAACAATATACCATATTTGTAATTTTTTAGAATAAGTTGAAAAAATTATGTTTCTAATTTTAATTTAAGTCTATATGGAAAAATAATAAAAATTAACAAAATCCAAATTTTGACTTTAAATCTGATTCTGTCGATGCTAAATACAACCTAATATAATGTAATGAAAATTGTATAACCTTTTTGTAGACTTGAACTACATTTAATAGGACATATCCTTTAAATATGCAACATATATAAATCCTCTTTTGATTACTAAGTTATTAAAACCGTTAAAACTATATATAAACTGCTTTTAGTTATATATTATTGCATCATATCACGTTATGTATGGTACTGAACACCATTCAAATTAAAGCAACCATAGATCCTCACTCGACATATCTTCAAGTTTTTATCGAAAGATGCTACACTATGATGAACAATTAAAAGGGAAGTGGACAAGTGAAAGAAATGAGCAAAAGATATACACAGCTGCAGATGTTGCATGAACTAGTGTAGTTAAATCAACCATATGAAACGAGAAAGGACAACCGGAAAAAATAACAAAGAAAGAGCTGGTAGCTACACGAAGTGTTGTATGTAATAATTGAAAGTTGACGGTTCTTGATTAAAATGCAACGGCACATAACATTGAGTCCATTAACATAGAGACATTGGCTGTCTATCACCACATTCGTGTCCGGGAATTTTGCCTTCCCACTTCACTTCGTCACTTTCTAAGGTTTTCTTATGTATATATTATTAGCAAAACTCCATGCAGATATTGGTGAAGCATGGAGGGTCCAAGTTATAACCTAATAGCTGCGCCCATGTATTGTGCTTTTGAGGGGCTCAATGCTGTATCTTTTTACTTCGTTTAGGGGCCGACGGACCCATCAAAACATGGATTTGGCTTTGCTAGTGTTGAACTTGTGGGGAAAGGTATATACCACGTCTGGTTGGATTTAAGCGTTTTTTGTCTGTTGCGGGATGATATTTGCGATGAAGTGACATGACCTTATCTGGCATTTGTATGTTGATTATTGGATGTACTATTCACACTGGAATTATATTCCTCTTCTATAAGTTCTGGATCAACCATGATTCAAGAGGGGTTGAGAGTTATTGATTGTAACTTTATACGTACGAACTCGATCACATTCTGCCTTTTGTGGACGAAAGTTTGGTCATCAGTAGACATTTTAATCTGGAAGGCCAGTCATGCACATGCCTGGACAAGTATTTCTGTCAAATTTGTCTGAAAGTAGGACCTATTTAAGCCATACACCTGTAAGTTTAATCGTGGTCGTCAAATTTTATAACTTGATGACTATACAGTAATTACGAATGCAAGAACGAAGAATGTAATGTGGAATAGGTACTTAATGCTAAATCTTGTGCAACGGTCTTGGCCACTCAGTAGGTGTGGAGTATTGCCCATTTAACTTAACATGTTAAAGCGAACGTAAACCGATTTGCTTGAAGGGAAATGTCATTTTCATCAAAAGAATAACATTAATCTAATCCACTTTTTTCTAACTCCGCTAGGGAATATTTATAAGAATAGATTTGACCAAAAACTTTTTGATAAGGTTGAGGTCATGAGGCAAGATGAACAAGAAAATCCTATTCAATTAGCGATGAAAGCCTCATCCCACTGGGAAGACAACAGGCTCCTACACCTCCAAGGAGCTTCTAGTGGCTCCTAAATCGTCAACATGTCCTAGTACTAGAACCCATTAGTCTATCAGTATTGAGGGGCCACAAATAGTAAATTAGCAAAGAGACCCAATCCTTACTCTCTTGAAGGCCACTAATAATCGAAGTGTTCCCGTGGTGGTTGTATAAACATATGAAGAATTGAACAAAGCCTTGATTGGAATGGACGATGACTTCTCCTAACTCTTGGACAAGATAAAAGACCACATGATTTCTAGTTATAGCCCAATTGAGGTCTACTAGGAGCACAATATATAAAGAAGAAATTCACCTATTAAACTTAACAATTATATATTTAATGTAGCAGGCTTTGAAATGATAGTTTTAAGATCGAACGCTCGGAGAATTGGTGAAACTAAGGCAACTATCAAAAGTGCTAGAAAAGAACTAGATGATGACATCTAAAACTTTCTTCAGCAGTCCACTCTGGATAACAACTTAAGAATTTAAGAGAAAGACACTCCAAACTCATATATGGTGGCTCAAACGTATTCGCAGTTCCCTGACCAAGCAAAATTTGAAAATGATACGAATTAAAAATGGAGACCCAAATTTGGCACGTACGTACTCGGTAGGAGGCTTGAATTGCCGATCACTGTTATGACCGATTTCGGCTCTTATCCTGTGTTTGATTACTGTTCCTATGAGTAGGGATAGTAGATAGGATCAAAAAATCCTACCTCTGTGAGCGTTTGATTACTGTCATTGAATTTTTGTCCACCATCTCTAATAGACAAAGACAAAATTTATTGTCCCTCCCAAAAAGCGAGGACAGGGACACATTGTCCCTATCTCCCTACATTATAAGCAACGTTCCATTCCCATGTTTTTAAATGATTTTGGTTTCTTTTGTTTTATTTGAATTTTTAAAATTTACCAAAATCACAATATTAATTAAATTAAAAATATCTTTAAACATATCATTTAAAAACCACAACAATTAAAATATCTTTAAAAAACCACAATAATTAAATTAAAAATATTTTTAAAAAATA
>JANZLD010000008.1:9006719-9020589 GCA_026413575.1 Erythroxylum carthagenense | reverse complement strand
TGTTAACTTTTCACCTAACACAAATAGTTCGTAATAAAACTATCAATTAATTACATATTTCTAATCATATTAAGGACAAGGGTATTTTTGTCTTTGTCACCATTTTTTCGTTATGTTCACTGCAACCAAATACATTCTGTCCTTGAGACGGAGACAGAAAATTTTGTTATGTCCATCACAACCAAACACCTCACTGTCCCCAATTTCTGTTCCGTTCCGTCCTATTATGTTCCGTCTCTAGATATCGGAGACAGCAATCAAACGCAGCGTTACTTCACATATTTCGAAGTACTCTTTCTACCCTATCAGTTGTTTATTTATTTATAATTTTTCAACTACAGACTAAATTGGATTGTTTAATAAGCACCAATTGGGACCTCGATATTTGTAGGATATTTAGATGTGCATGGGTCTGGACTATTTATATAAATAGACGTTCTTGTAAATTAATTAGGGAGAAAGATGGATGCAAATAAAGAACAAATGTAAAAGTGTGGATAATGATCCATCAATACAGCACGGTTCCAAAGCTTCTAAACTGGACCAAAATTTTGCTGTTAATTCAACTTTCAAAGGGTTTTTTTGAATTATAGAATTATAATTTCATACTTTATATGAATTACTTAGACAATTAGATTACTTTTCAAATTAAAAGTTTGGAATTGTTATTTAAGATGTGCCTACCTATCTTACTAAACAATTATTTTTACTCTTTAATTTTTAGCATAAACATCGAATAATTATTTTATAGGCATATGTACGAAGACAGAGTTAAGATTCAATACTTTCTTGGAAAATATATTTAACGGGAAGAAACATTTGGGAAATATCCTGCATATAAATGGACAAACATCATTGGATGATTTGTTATCAAAGCAAGCTTAAATGTATTGTCGAAAAATCTCAATTCAAAACTTGTTAAGCTATATAGTATATATTTTTATTTAATTTTGGCATATTATTTATTAATTAGACATATAAGTTCTTAATTGAAGTTTGACTTGAATTCAAAAAGTTATTGGAGATAATCTTTTAATTGTGATAGAGTTCTATCTTTAATTGATGTGTATCTTGACAAGATGTGATGTGGATCATGTGTGGGAGTGGCCACGTAAACATAAAGAAGCAGTTGATGCAGATTTGATTCTAGCCTTTAGAAGTCTGTCATATATTCTTTAATCTACAGCTAGAGTTTGGCTATATGGGCATGAGTTAATTGTATTAAAAAATAGATATATGTCTTGTCGTGTGCATTACTGAAGTAGTGGGAGTCACTGGTCACATATCTATTAAGAAAAGTTTGGCTAGCTACGCAGATGATGACTTAAACTGTATAACGCATCTTTTATGAGTTTTATGTTTTATTGTGAGTGCGTGGGTGCAGCCTTGGAAGGGAATTCACGTGTATGTGTATAAACATAGATTGTTGGCTGCGTATATGTGCATACTGGGGAGATAACGATCTTGTTTTTGTTTTTGGTCTCACGGTGGTGGCTGTGTGCGTGTGTGAGCTTATTGAAACTACTGCAATCCTTCGTGTGTGAGTCCTTTGTGTGGTGAAACTGCTACAGTAGTTAACGTGTTGCAATTGAGTTGTTGTGTATGCGTGGAACAGAAGCATTTGTGTTAATTGTTCAATGAAATAGATATTGTGGTTGAGGCGTACAGGTTATGTGAGCCACGAAGAAGGAGACTTGTGAGTAAGGGTTGAAGTTGCAGACGTCTTTCATTATTGTGCACATTGAAGTGAATTATTGATGTTTATGTGAATCAGCTTATTATTGTTATGACAACTTCCAGATTCATTTCAGTATAACAGAACTCATTAGAAAGTTGTTCTTTTTATCTCAAGTGTATTTAGTTTTCATTATTTATTATTTTAATCACTTGAGTTGTTCGTTTAATTATCTTTATTGTCAAACAGTGTATGAAAATCTTCTATCGAGGTTAGTACGAGGTGATCGTACTATTGGGTGTAAAAATCTTTCACGAGAAGTGAGGTTGAGAGATAGTGTCAAGGATTGAGTGATGTCGGCTCAGTAAAGCCTTAGGTAAATCTATTATACTTCGGTGAAAGTTATTAAGCTGGGTGAGGGCCCCGCAGATGTAGGCAAGGTGTGTCGAACTGTGTTATCAAATTTCTAGTGTTTTTTTAATTATTTACATTTTGCTTATTTTTATTTTGTTGGTGAAGTTTACGAAACAACTAACCCCCTTCAATTTTTCAAAACTCATATGTATTTAAAACCAAAATCTACTGGACAGGCCAATTCATTTATTTTCACATCTTTTATTATCATTAAAGATGTGATTTTTACCTTAAAGTTTTATAAAATTTTTAGATAAAATCCTTGTCCTTATCTTTGTATCATTTTTGCCTCTTATTCAAGTACAATGGGTATTATTTTAGTAATGTTAGATGGAAAGTAGTACCAAAGATAAGGTGATAGCTTACTTAGACCTTTTGTGAAAAAGTAAAGTACAAATCACACCTTTAGCCTATAGACTTTATTATATTTTTCTATGTTTTGTTCATTATGTTGTGATTAGTGAATTTAAGGAGATAACATGAGATTTTGTTTAAGTTTCTCCATATTTGTCCAATTGATGATATTTTTAGATTCATTTAAAGAACAAAAAGAAGGACAATAACTTCACTGAAGACTTTGGGAGCTAATTCTAGATATCAAGAAGTTGAGAAGTTGGTGGAGCAAGGCATAATATTTGACAAATTTTTTGAGATAATAGGTGTGTATATTTCACAAAAATCTAAGAAGTTGAGAAGTAAAATAAGACCAACTCCCCAGTTGATTCTAGACCAGCAATAGACTTGCCTTGAGAAATAGTATAAAACTGACACTAATTATAACTTGGTATTAGGCATCAGTTTCACCTTGACTCACGAAGATTAAAAGTAACAAAACAAAGTCAATGTTGGTGTTAGAGCTAGTCTAGCATTAGTTCTCGAACACAATTTACAAGGATGTATGATTCTTGAAGTTTAAGTCATCTATAACACTATTTTTGTAACCCTATTTATAAATACTGTGTATTAGAGTTCACCTAGGGAGCTTTTAGTAGACTACCTACATCTTCTTAACATCTTTTCAATGACTTCTAGCTAATTTTCATAGTTTCTATTTTCTTGTCATGCAAGGAAGATTTGAAGCAAGGATGGAAGGAGCTTGTGACATCTTCTTTGATTCTTTTCTTCTACTCTTTTCTTATATATTGACATTTATTTGTTTATGTTTAGTTTTTATTATATTTAGGGGCTAAAAATCCTAGTCAAGGTTAGGAATGTAGCTTGTAAGAATTCATTCAGTCATTTATATATGTGTTGATTATTCCATTAGTTAAATTTATTATATTTGATCTTAATGTTAGGATTGTAATCGACCACAATTGATTCAATCTTATGATTTGTATTAAGTATTGACAAATGAAGTATGATATATGCACTAGAAAAATAAACACTTTAATTCAAGATAACAACGATATCTTAGAATTTAGTTCAAATTGTATAGATTAATTATGTTTAATAAATTTGATTAGGTTGAATTAGGTACCAAAAGGTGGTAGTTACCTAAGACAGAAGATATAGTGTTAGATGTGTTTTGAAAATGTCAAAGTTGACAACTTTTTATTTCAAAGATGGTAGGCACTTCCACCGTCTTTTTCCAATGTTTGATAACCAAACAAATCTTTTAATGTTTGTCAAAGATTTGTTTTTTGAAAAACGTTACATTCTTTTGCCTATAAAAGGATGGCCATTGTATTTTTGAAAAAAAGGGCAGATAAAGATTGAATAACAAGGTGCAGAGCGAGTTGAGGTATTTTGAGAAGATATTCTAAGTGAAATACTATGAGTTTTTAGGTATAATTGGGATAAAGTGTTAAGAGAAAAATATTGAATGTTTTTTAATTTTTCTTCTTTTTCTCTTAGTAAAATCTTTTTGATTATCTTCGACCGTGGAAGTAGTCCATCTCAAAAGGTTGAACCACGTAAACTTCTTGTGCCTTCTTTTCCCCACATTTTTCTTTACTTATTGCTCTACCTCTATTACTCCATTCAACTTTCTTAAACAAAATTCTACGACCCTACACTCTTTACAACAAAATTAGTATAAGAGCCTGGTAAGAAAATTACGACAAATTTTTTGACAAAATTTATTCGATTTTCAAATGAAGATAGTAAAATTTGATTAATAGTAAAACAGTAACTAAGAAAGGTGACAACTATTCATGCATTTATTTCGAATTAAACATTGTAGCAATCACTATAGCTGAGTTGTAACAACTGGTACTATTCACGTATATGACACAATTCATATATATGAATATCGTACTATTCATACGTGTTGATATGCTAATATTTATACATACAAGTACGATTCACATGTAACAGTATGAGCAAAGTTCTGTTCGTAATTAGAAGTTTTGTTTGAAGATAGCAACAACAAGATTTGATTTTGAGAAGTTTGACTGTAACACCAACTTTGCTTTATGGAAAGTCAAGATGCATACAGTCTTGACACAAAATGGTGTGCAAAAGGCCTTGTTGGGAAAGGATGTCATATCAAGCAAATTAATTGACGTCCAAAAACTAAATATGGATGAAAAAGCCATAGTTGCCATTCACTTAAGCTTTTCAAATGAAGAGTCTCACTAGCAAGTTGGTTGTAAAATACCGCTTGCACATGCTCCGTATGGCAAAAGGTGGTTCACTCAAATCGCATGTTGATGATTTTAGTTCAATTCTTATGGATCTCGAGAATATGGACATTAAGTATGATTACGAAGACCAAGCTCTCATGTTGTTGCACTCCTTACCTCCATCTTACAAGCATTTTCGAGATATTATTATTTATGGTCAAGAGTCTCTCACATTAAAGGAGGTCAAATATGCCTTACTTTCAAAAGATATTATTGACAAGGAATTCATCTCAAAGGAAGACCAACACACAGAAACTCCAATGGTAGGAACAAGTACAAGTTAAGATTAAAATTCAAAGTCAAAAATGGATTTTGTAGATACGGCAAAAAAAAGGGCATGTTGTAGCTGACTGTTACAAGATCAAAAACAAGTTAGAAAGAGAGAATAAAGAAAAGCAAGTCGAAGCCAGTGTTGTACAAAAGAAGGAACATGCAAGTGTTCTTTTGGTGAGTAAAGAAGGATCTGAAACACGAAATGAATGAATCGTTGACACTGCCTGCTCATTTCACATATGTCTCAACAAAGACAAGTTCTCCACTTATGATCTAGTTAATGGTGGGTTTGTATTAATGGGAAACAATCAAGCTTGTAAAGTGGTTGGTATATGCACTATCAAATTAAAAATGTTTGATGGTGTGATAAGAACGTTGATAGATGTTTTCCATGTCCTAGATTTAAAGAGAAATCTCATCTCTTTAAGTACCTTGGGTTCAAAAGGCTACCATTACACTGGTAGAGGTGGAGCTCTCAAAGTAGTCAAAGGTGCTATGGTCATGATAAAGGTTTTTCAAATTGGAAAAATGTACGTGTTAAAAGAAACATCTATTATCAGAGTAGCTAATTGGACCATGTAAGCTATGTCAGAATCAAATGTCACTAGATTGTGGCATATGAGGCTAGGACATCTGAGTGAAAGAGGTTTAACACTACTAAGCAAAAGAGTTCTTCTCTATAACGAAAAAGTGTCAAAATTAAATTTTTGTGAAAATTGTGTATTCAACAAACAGAAAAGAGTCAGTTTTTTTTACTACAATTCATAAAGACAAAAGGCACCTTAGACTATATTCACTCTAATCTTTGGGGGCCTACACGCATCTCTTTAGAAGGTGGTGCCCAGTACATGCTTACGTTTATTGATGATTACTCCAAAAAGGTATGGGCATAGTTTTTGAAACACAAGAATGATGTGTTTATCATTTTCAAACGATGGAAGGCGCTAGTTGACAAACAGACAAGCAGAAAAATAAAGTGGCTCAAGACAGATAATGGCTTAGAGTTCTGTGACATTGAATTTAATGATTTTTGTAAGAATGAAGGAACAGTCTGCCATGTGAAAGTCGGAGATACACTGCAACAGAACGGTGTGACAGAAAAAAGGAATAAAACAATTTTCGAGAAAGTTTGTTGTATGTTATCCAACTCTGGCCTATCAAAAGATTTTTGGGCTAAAGCAACATCAACAACGTGTTACTTAATAGATCGCTTTCCATTGACAACCATTGACTATAAAGCTCCAGAAGAGATATGGTCTGGCAAACCTACTGATTAATCAAATTTAAAAAATTTTGGGTGTCCAGCATATGTACACATTAATGGGAAAGTTAGGACCTAGATCCAAAAAATGCATATTTATTAGATATCCTCATAGCGTCAAAGGATATAAATTATGATCTTGATCCTAAGGTTCGCAAGCTAATTATTAATAGGGATATCATTTTTGATGAATCAACTATGCTTCATCAAAAGGAGGAGACTCCTATTTCTTCTGATATAGGTGTGAAGAGTATGTCCAAGCAGGTGGAGTTTAAGGTGGAGAATCATCCTCCACAAAACATCTCTTCAGAGCATATTCATAACCCTACAATCACAGAAAAAGAAGCCATAAGAGCGGAAGAGGAAGAAACTTCATCAAAAAAAGAGGAGGAGTATTCCATTGTAAAAAATAATCCCATGAGAGAAATAAAACCACTAAGGAAATATGCTGATATAGATTTGGTGGCATATGCATTTGCAACAGCACAAGAAATAAAAAGTATTGATGAGCCTTCCACTTATTCAAAAGCTATTTCTTGTGATAATTCTTCCAGATGGGTGATTGCTATACAACAAGAGGTTGAGTCTCTATATAAAAACAAGACATGGTAGTTAGTCAAACCGCTAAAGAATAAGAAAATTGTTGGATGTAAATAGATCTTTAAAAGGAATGAAGGAATTTTTGGCATTGAAAATGTCAAATACAAGGCACGATTGGTTGCAAAAGGCTACAGTCAAGTTCAAGGAATTGACTTTAATGATGTTTTTTCACCTGTTGTTAAACATAGCTCTATTCGTGCCTTACTTGCATTAGTAGCTATGTATGATTTGGAATTAGAGCAGTTGGACGTTAAAACTGCATTTTTGCATGGTCAATTAAAGAAGAAAATATATATATGCAACAACTTGAAGGTTTTGAAATTGAAGGAAAGAAAGAACGTGTTTGTTTGTTAAAGAAGTCGTTGTAAGGTTTAAAACAATCTCCTAAGCAGTGGTATAAACGGTTTAACTCATTTATAATAAATCACGACTATTTTAGAAGTCGATATGATAGTTATGATTATTTCAGAAAAATTGATGATGGCACATGCATTTATCTATTGCTTTATGTTGATAATATGCTTATTGATGCCAAAAATATTTATGAGATTAGTAGGTTAAAAGTTGAACTTAATAGTGAATTTGAGATGAAAGATCTGAGAGTAGCTAAGAAAATTCTGAGGATGAAAATTCAAAGAGATAGACTAGCATACAAACTTTACCTTATTCAAAAGAGTTTTATTGAGAAGGTTTTAAAGCATTTTGATATGAAAGACGCTAAACTTGTAAGTACTCGTCTTGTTGCTCATTTTAGGCTTTCAGCTACTTTATCGCCTCAGACTGCAAAATTTATGTCCTTGGCACAAGTTCCTTACTCTAATGCAGTTAGTAGTATGATGTATGCATTGGTTTGCGCACGTCCTTACATTTCACATGTTGTTAGTGTAGTAAGTAGATGTATGTCTAATCTAGGAAAAGAACATTGATATGCAATAAAATAGATTTTGAGATATTTACGTGGTACTATTAACTCTTGTTTAGAGTTTGGCAGGAATAAGAATGGTGTAGTTGGTTTTGTGGACTCAGATTATGCAGGTAATTTAGATAAAAAGAGATCAATCACTAATTATGTATTAACACCTAGAAGTAGTGCTATTAGTTAGAAAACTACCATACAATCTACAATTGCAATGTCCACTATAAAAGTAGAGTACATGGCTGTTACAGAGGCAATTAAGGAAGCTATTTGGTTATGAAGCTTATTCAGTGAATTGAATTTGAATCAACAAGTGACCGTTGGTCGTTGAAGTCAAGTACAACTTCGTCCGAGATATAATTTCACAAGAAAATATTATTATGAATAAGATAAATACTGCAGATAATCTGGCAGACATGTTGACAAATCCTTTACCATATAAGCAAGTTCAAGCATTGCTTAGACTTGATCAGAGTGCACAAATCATGATAAATGCCTTAGGTGGGCAATGGTGAAGATAATTGAATGAATTTTTTGCAGAGTCTCAATTTCAAAACAAGGTAGAAATTTGTTAGGTGTGTTTTGAAATTGTCAAAGTTAACTTTTTATTTCAAAGATATTAGGCACCTCCCCCTTCTTTTTTCAATGTTTGGTAACCAAACAAATCTTTAAATGTTTGTCAAAAATCTTGTTTTGACGAACGTTACATTCTTTCGCCTATAAAATGATAGCCATTGTATTCTCTAAAAAAAATAGGGCAATGAATTGTGCATAATAATTAAATTTCATATAAGTAAATCCCAAATTTCTAATATGTGTTTAATTGATCTTTCTTTGTTACTTTTTATTGTTTGCTTTCTTTAGTTTAATAATTAAATCCTCTTAAGTAAACTCTCTGATTTTATTTACAATTTTTACTCAAGTAAGATTAATAGAATTAGCGATTAATTTTCAAAGGAATCAGTACTCTAGAATCACTCCGATTTTAATAAGCTATCTACAATTGACTATGTGCTCTTGTAGATATAGAATTGATTGAAAGAGCTGTATAATTTTTAGATAATTTTAGAATGGAAATAAAATTGGACAATTTCTTATTGTTCATAGCCTCTTATATAGCTTTTCATATAATTAAACTTTTGCTGGACATTATGGCAATATAATTAAACTTTTGCTGGACATTACGACAATATAGGAAATTTTTTATCCGTATCATTATAAGAATTATCTTTCCCTTGATTTTTTTAATAAAGATTTCATATTTAAGGTTTCAATGATAAAAATGAAAAAAAAGGGATGATTAAATAGGATCGATGATGCCAATCTTTCTTAAAAAATTAAGGAGCCAATGTTATAAACTAAATTGATTTTCCTATATAAAAATTCACCTGTTTATTTGAGTGTCCCTATAAAATCCAGCATTAATATACTTGATAAAATTTAATAGTTAAAAATCGTTATCCCCTTTGTCTTTTGAGTGTCAAATTTATGGATATTATATCTCAGCACCTAAATTTATAATGGATTCAAAATTTACAAATCAAGGATTCAAAATTAAGAAATATGAATTGAAGAGTGATGTAAGATCTCAAAAATTTACGTTTGTGATGTTTATAACTTAATGAATTTAATATTTTAGGATACTTTTAATAATTATTTATTAAATTAGAAATTGATACTAAATGCTCACAAAGTGCATAATCGATTAAATTCAAAATTTGAAAACACGAACAGTTGCACAAATTTTTGTTTTTAGGTTATGAGAGATAGAGAGAAGTTACAAGGGAACATAATTCTAAGAGGTACACTTCTTATAGATTTTCTTAACTCTTGGCAAGTTTGGTCGTATCATATAAGTGAATAAATGTATAGAATAAAAGAGTGTAATTTCATATTTATTTTGTTATGATTTTTACTTAATTAATATATACTAATCGACTTTGTATGTTTTTCAAAAATTAAAATACTTAACAGAAGTGCAAAGATTTGGTCAAATTCATAAAATTAGATAAAAGAAGATTTTTAAATACAAAAGGGAATCGTTTTAATTAAATTATTTCTTTTCTTTTTATAAATTTAGCATATTGTAAACCTTAATCTCATAATAAATTTTGAGAAACTGAATTTTGTTACTGGGTGATGAACGCACAAGCCCAATCAAATTGGATTGACCTCAAAACGTATAATCTTAATGATTGAAAAAGAAAAACAGGAAAGGAATCCAAAAACAACAATCTTAATAATCCAAAAAAAAAAAGAGACACAAATAAATAAATAATCCTACAAGTCCCACAGAAAACTCTATTCTATATCACAGTAAACCCTCTCGAAACCTTTGGAGGAAGAGAAGTTGATGATTACAGGGCACTCGATCTTGAGCGTACGACGTCTCAGCTTCAACACCCCTATCTTGTACCGAATCCTGGCCTTAATTCGGACATCTAATTCTGCCTGCCCCGACCTTTTTTCCAACCTGAGGTCTCTAGACAAAGAGCTTGACAACGCCACATCTCTTGACTCAAGCTTCGCATCCAGTCGAGTCATGTTCTTGCGAGGTTGATAAAATGGCTCCAGGGTATTGAACGCAACGGTTTGGCCATTCACGCCCACTGACACTTCGATTGAATCATAGTATATGGAGATTTTGTGGTTAGGATTGTGTGCCATTATGACGAGACCAAATGTGGCATTAAGATGGTCAGTGTTAATGTTGAAGTTGTTGATTGAGCCATCGTCAATGGTGTAAAGAAGGCGTTTAGGCTTGATTGCTAGCCAGGTAATCAGCACAGCTAAGCCCACCAGGACTATCAGGGCTAGTATGGCTATAGCAATGAGTCGGAGAAGCTTGGGATGTGCTGGCCTGGTGTCTCCTCGCGGCTGGCTGGTGCCACCAGTAGGCATTTTGGAAGGATATGGTTTACGCTCACAAGTGCTGGACAGTGATTTATAGGAAAGAAAAGGTAGGGAATAATTTGATTGAGAAGTGCAACAATTAATACAGCTTGTTGCTTGATAGCTCCTATGTACTTAGCTAAATTGTAAAGAATATGGCACCTATGCTCCTTTTTCACTGTCATGGGAACACTTTTTCTCTTTAGAATTTCTTGTATGATACTCAAAACATCTAAGGGATTCATTGTTCTTTTCTTCAGGGTGAAAGCTGCAGGATTCATTCTACATTTTGTTATGGTTGATTAGGATATGATATAAATTGCCCAGATCCATGTCGACTTTATTATTCTATGCATATGCTCTGCGGAGTTTGGACTACAAATCAATATAAGAATATCAGTTTGCTTGCGTGTTGGATAAGGTTTCCTTTGGAATTCTAAACCAGAGAAGAAAATCTCCGGGGCCGAGTAGGATGTTCAACTACTGCTAATTGTTTCTTGCTTCAGTCCTAGGGTATCCCTAGAGAACTTTCTCATTAACATTCCCTTCTATACTTTTTTTCCTTTTCCTGGTAAATTGCAAAGAGGAAACAGGAACATATTAGGCTATATTAGTTTTGCTTTTGTAGCATGCAAGCAAGCCCTCAATCTCAATTTCCTCTTGAACTGAGAGTAACCAGTTTTGGCTGCAAGAGAGATGATTACAGTTAACTGCCAAATATTATGGGTCTATGAAACAAAAAATTTGAATAATGAGTTCTATTTCCTTAAGATTAACAAAACGTTGCACCATGCCAAAGCAAGCTATAGAAAGGTCGTTTAATTTACAAGTCAAAAGGACTGTGCAATTTGGGTATGATTCAGACACCAAAAAAGGGTTATGACAATTTTGAAGGTGAAATCAACACGCGTAAAAGTTCTCGCGCTAGCCACTAAAGTTGGCATTAGGCTACTTTTGAGCATTGGCAAGTATTTTGATTTTCTTCTTTTACTCGTCACTCGAGCATTCTCCATTCTTTGCATGGAACTTTCCAGGTGGTACACTAGTAATGATTCTTGCTCTTTCTACAAGTAATTCTGAAGTTTAATAACAACTAAATGACAAATCACCAAAAGACCTTAAAAAGAAAAGCACTTTATAGGCTGTACCGAATGTAAAAGAGCTTAAATTATACAGAAAAATATGAGTTAAGGGATAAGTTTTAAGTTATGTTATGATTCTTTATTAGATAAGAAGTACTAATAAGTAAATATATTATTCTATTTTAGATATGTTACCCTAATCATCTAGGACTTACATAATTTTTATCAGAATAGGATTTAAATTTGATAGCAATCATTTCATAATATAATAAGAGCTCTAAAATCTTCTTGATAAATATGAGTATATTCTACTCTTCAATGAGTGACAATCTTTTTTTTTTTTTTACAAACTTGAGGTTTCAACTAAAAGGTGTGATGCTTTCTTCTAACATTGATTAGGAATAATTCTTTTATTTCTACTCTTCATTCTTTGTATTCCTTAATAAATTTAAGCTATATTAAACCTTGAAATTTTAAGCATAAATTTTCAACAATCAAACTCTAAAAACCTAATCATATCAAACTGAAATTTCAATATTTCTAGCTAAAATTCAGCCCTAAAATTTAATATTCCAACATCCCACGATCAGTAGTATTTCCTAATTTTTTAAGTTTAGCTATTAGTTAATATTTTTCTATTTGTCCTACATCGATTTGGTATCAAAGTTTTGATTCACGATCGTAACACGTAGCAGAAGGGCATATAGAAAAAAAATTCATTGACTTAGAGAGCAAAATGAAATACTTCTAAATATTACAAAAAAATTAGACATTAACAATCCTCGTTCACAAAGTGTTCCAAAACCTAACTTACATATAACAACTCTTATAAGAAACCAAACTCGACATATTGTGGATAGGCTAGACAGCTTTGATATGCATTCCCTATAAGTCAAAACTCCCACAAGCAAAAATTATGCCAACCAACAACCTATACTTGATGTTGAACATAGAGAAGGTGGTAATAAGCAAGAAGAAGGCATTGATATTGATCAACAACACACAACATACTGGAAAATCTTTGTTGAAAAATCATGTACTGATTTTGATTCTCCAAATTGTGTATATCAATTCGAATCTTTGAACCTACATTTAGAAGGTGCTCAAAATCTGATGATATGAAGAGTTTGGCAATGGAAGATGATTATGACATGGAGAGTTTAATAGAAGGAGATAATCAAAGCATTAATGATGAAGAAAAGGATATTTTTACATTATACAAATACAAATGTATATAATAAAGTCTACAAGATAAATGTATATTGCAAACCATATTATGATGAATCCATATTTATGATATTCAATTGAATTTTTGTATTATTCTTAAATTGTTCTTAATCATTGTTATGTTAAGATTAGAAATTAATAGAATGTAAAAAAAAACTAAAACACATTATACTTCTTCCTTGTGAAAGAAATATTCAATCTTATAAATTAAAGTATGAAGATATTTAAACAAATGTATGAGTGCTTATCAATAAAACAAATTCCTTGAACTAATTTCAACAAAATTTTCATTTAGAACATCATTTATGTATCTATGAAAATTCTTATTATAATGATTATATAAGTAATATTTTGACTTAAGATCTCCAAAGTATCGCATATGTGGATTGTTATATTTTGATACTGCTTATGATCTAGCTTACATAATGATAGCTCAATTGATAGTTATTGGATATAATATGAACTATATAGAAGTAGTTAAATGATTAAAATAAAATTCATCACACTAAAATGATTGGGAAGGATGTTCCAATATTGTTCTTGATTAATATTGATTTAGAAAATCTTTAACCAAAATAAAATGACACTTTAAAAATAATTTCAAATATCAGTGATATAATTAATTACTAATAGTGGATGACTAATATGATTTAATGTAAATAGAATAAACATTAGTTTTAATATTAATAAAGGATTAAATTATATTTAAAAATATGTATAAAAGGTGTAGCGCCCCCTCATCGTAGGGTACACATCGGACGCCCGAAGGTCATTCCGACGCGTATCCCACGATAAAGGCTCACTACCAGAAATTTTCGTTAATATCCATATGGCATCGCAGTAATTAAATCACAATAAAACAATAATCAGTGAATCAATAATCCAAAATAAAGATCTTGTACA
>JANZLD010000008.1:8995565-9006619 GCA_026413575.1 Erythroxylum carthagenense | reverse complement strand
ATGAATGCAGTGAAACCTATCAGTATTACTCATAATTACCAAAATACCCTTAATGACAGTAACGGGATGTTACAAAAGGTTTATTCCATGCCTTTTTAATAATAATAACAACGTCTTAACGACAATTCTACTAAGATGCAATAGAGGTCCAGAAATACACAATCTTACCCCTAACTAGTAAAGAGGCTCAAAATTACTTTAACACTCCTAATATTTGTTAGAATTTAGGACATGGAAAGGCAAGAGAGGGATCTGTACAAAAAGAGCTTTATTGCTTTAACTTGCAATATGCTTACAATATTTCTCTTCTTACTTTAGTGATTTACATTACAAGCCTATTTATAATTGTAAGAAGTCGATGGTGACTTGAAAAATATTTCAGATATTTTGCCTAGGATTTATATTACTTCCTAGTTTTTTTTATTAATTTGGACTTAGAATTCATATATGATATTTCTTCATAATTAATTGCACATATTTTCCTAGACTTTCTAGCTTAATTTTTTTCATAATTACCTAGAGCTTCTACATTAATTTTCAACACTTCCCCTTAATTTATAATATCTAGCACTTCAAGCATGTCTTTTAATTTAATGAACTTTTCTGCTGAGATTGGCTTGGTGAAGATATCTACTAATTGGTCATTAGTCGTGGAAAATTCCATCTTGATCTCTCCTTGATATATGAGCTTCTAGTAAAGTGGTGTCTTATCTCAATGTTCTTTGTTCGCTTATGAAATTCTAAATTATTTGTCATTGCAATGGTTGACATATTGTCACTAGAGATGGCAACTAAGACCGAGCTCAACCCAGCGTGCCCCAGTTTAGCCCAAAGTTAACTGCCTATGCCCGAGGCTCGACCTTTATAAACAAAACAATGTTGTTTTTCTAAAAATGACGCTTTTTTACTTTTTTAATTTTAAAAAAATAAATCGGGCTGCCTCTGACTCAATTGGTCTAATTGTTGCAAGAAATCATTATTGGATCCTCTATAGCTTGTTTTAGATCTTCCAATACTCTTCTGAGTCATACAACTTCACATGTAGCACTTATTACAGCCATACATTCTACTTCAGTTTAAGATGATGTAACAACCTTTTGATTTTATGATGCCCATGACCTTTTTTATTATCTATGCTTCTAACCCAATCATGTTCTGTATATCCTATTAAATTATTATTTCTTTTTGTCTCATACATGAAACTAAATTTCTTTCTACCCTTTACATATCTTAGTATCCTCTTGGCTTCCATAAATTGTGTTTTTCTAGGATCACCTATGAATTTGAACACAATGCCCACAACATATATAATATCTAGTCTTGTGTTTGTCAAGTACATTAATGAAGCAACTAGGCTTCTGTATATTACTGCATCAACTTTCTCTTATCTATTATTATTAAATATATTTTTATTCATTGTCATAAGTGTGGTAAATGGTTGGATGTCTCTCATACCAAATTCATTGAATTGATCATTTGCAAACTTTTCTTGTGAGACAAAGATCTGGCCAAGCTCCTGCCTTACATACCAAGGAAGTGTCTCATGAGTGCAAGATTGGCCATTTCATACTCTTACACTATAGACCTCTTGAACTCTTCCATCATCTTTGTGTTGTAGTTATTATAAATCAAGTCATCAACATATAGGCACATTATTAGAAAATTATTACCTCATATTTTCATATATAGTGATGGCTCATTTGGACTTTTAGTAAAGCCATGCTTTACGAGGTATTTTTCAATCTTGTTATTCCATGCTCAGTGAACCTGTCTAAGTCCATATAATGCATTTTCAACTAATAAACTTTGTCTTCTATTCCTTGAATTTTGTACACTTTTGGTTGTTCCACGTAGACTTCTTTAATTTCTCCATTCAAGAAGGTTGATTTCACATCCATTTGATATACTTGAAGCTTTAGTTATGCAGTTAGGATAACAGTGCTTTTATTATTTTCATGCGAACAATTGGAGTGAATGCTTGTTAAAGTCGATACCTACTTATTATGAGTAGTCTCTGGTAAGAAGTCCAAATTTATGTTTTTAAATGGATTCATCCTCATTGTATTTGATTTTGTAGATCTATTTTACCCTCAATGACTTCTTTCTATTTTGGCTTTTGCATGAGTTTCCACATACCATTTTTCTAAATCATTTTGATTTCCTCATCTATAACTTTTCTACAAAGTTCTTCTTTAGTAGCTTTTTCATATTTTTGAAGTTCTCTAATGAAGATTGCGACATTTGGATATCATGGATTTGGCTTTCATTGCCTCGTTGATCTTTGCGGTTGAAGCGCTTCTTTTCTTGATTTTCTTTTTCTTAATGTTGTTGATCATATTATGTTGATGATTGTGATGGTGACGGTTTCCTTAGGCTTTGATAACTTGCTTCGTACTGCTCAGGACTTCTACATAAAGCTTGACTCCTTTTGTGACTTCATTGTTCCATTGCTAGCTTGCTCATTTGTCAAAGATGAAGTCTCTTGAAATCATTAGTTATTTTGTTTCTATATTATATGATCAGTAGCATTTTCAATGTTATAGCCAATAAAGGTGTACTTTTCTCCTTTTTCATCTATCTTTTCCTAATTCTCTTTTAGAATGAGTGAGTATGCTATATCCAAAGATTTTAAGATAATCAAATGTTGGCTTTCTTTCGAGCCATGCTTCATAAGTAAGACTATTTTAATGGGATAATGATTTAGAATGTATATTGTAGTATTAACTCCTTCTAACCATAAATTCTTTAGTGAATTCTTACCTTGTAGCATTGATTAAGCCATTTTAGCAATGTTTTTATTCTTCCTTTTGACAACGTTATTTCGTTGTAGTCAAACGAGTTGCTCCTTTTGATGCCTTGGTCTTTGCAAAAAATTATGAACTTATAATCATTAAATTCTCCCCTACAATTAGCTCTTAAGATTTTGAGAGAATGCCCATATTATTTCTCTTCTAAGGCACTAAACTCCTTAAAGCAAGATGATGCATCAAATTTTGTTGGATGTAATACAACCACATCATTTATGTGTAATCATTGATAAAGAGAAGAAAATATCTTTTACCTCCAACACTAGTGGTTCTTAATGGATTTCAAATGTCAGTATACACCAACTGGAGAGTAGTCTTAGCTCTTTAAGATGTTTTTGGAAATGGCACCCTATGCATTTTACTATAAATGCATCATTCACATACTTTGTTTTCAAAAGAAATAGAAGGAAGCACAAGCACCATGTTCTTTTACTTTAGGAGTTTGAGGCCATTAAAATTAATAAGGCCATACCTCAAGTGCCACAATTTGGATTCATCTGTATTCTCACTTCTCAATGTAGATTTATGACCAAATAACATCTCTAGAGGAAAAAACTTATTGGGGACCATTCTAATAAAATATATAACTTGGCCTTTTATTGTTAATAATAATGTATTTATTATTAGCAAAGATGACTTTATAATTGTTGCAAATCAATTGGCCTACATTTAATAGATTTTAAGCAAGGCCTAGCACATAGAAAACATCATGAACGTATTTTTGGTTACCATCTTGGGATCTAATAGCAATAATGTTTTTTCCTTCAACGGTTAGTAAGTGCTCCTCCTTTTTGAAATTTTTTACTATGACTATTCTTCTTATCTCCATCACTTTTGGAGATATTTATTTTTATTTGAAATTTTTGCTTAAGTGGTTACTCTAATCTTTTTAGTCCAGTTTCATAAGCTTCCAAAGAGCCTATTAATTCCGTTAGAGTGAGTATTGATTAATCTTTTTGTTCTTCTATGGCAACCAAAATATGATCATATTTTACAGGAAGACTTCTTAATATTTTTTATTATTTTCTTTTCTTCTATTATGTCCCCATACTTTTAATTTAATTGAAGACATTAGAATTCATCTTCTCTTACTAACAGTGTGACAAAATCTTTATATAAAGATTGGAGTTTGATGGATATTACTTTGTATGTGCCTTTGAATTCAATTTTGAATGTCTCCCATGACTCTTTTGATTTGCTTGATTGTATAAACTCATTGTTGGATGAATAGTAAGGCTTTGGCATCACTTTGATTATTTTCCTATAACCCTTTTATTGTACTTTTGTCCATGTAGCTAATTCTTCTTAGCTTGTTGGGACTTCATAGCCATTCTCTATAACATCCCACAAGTCTTGTGAGATGAATAGAATCTTTATTTGGATGCTCCAATAATTATGTGATTCCCCATTGAAGATGAGAATTAACAATTTGGTATAATTGAAGGTTAGTAAATTAGGTGAAGCAAGAAAGACTATTAAAAAGGATCAACACTCCCTTGATACAACTATTAGATTTTGGAACGTGAGAATTGAAGAGAGGGATTTGTGTAAAAAGAGCTTTATTGCTTTGACTTATAATATGCTTACAATATTTCTCTTCTTACTTCAATGAGTTACATGTCAATTTATAGTCATAGGAAGTCGGTGGTAACTTCTAAAATATTGTAGATATTTTGCCTAATATTTATTTTACTTCCTAATTTTTATCATTTTGGACTTAGAATTCATATGAGATATTTCTTTAGAATTAATTGCATATATTTTCTTAGGCTTTCTAGATCAATTTTGTACACATTTTTCTAGACTTTCTAGATTAATTTTCTTCACAATTTTCTGGACTGCCCACATTATTTTTTAACAATATTAAGGTAACCATGACATATTGCTAAACACTAATCTTGATCTATGAATAGAAATTATTTAACTAGAGAATTAAAGATAAATCAATAGAATTTAATTTATATAAGTTTAAATATGATTTAAATTATAATTTATATCTATTGTCAAGCTTGTTAATAAACTAATGAGTTACATATAAAGAACAGTTGAACAGAGAAAAATAATTTATCAAATTAAACTTGATTATAAAGTTTGAGAAACTTTAAAACTAAATATAAGATATTTAATAAATTAATATCAATATAAGATATTGTATCTTATTTGGAACTAATCAGTATTTAATTAGAATTAATTGTAAATATAAATATATATTTTTATTTCAATTAAATTAGTAAAAGATTCAAGTAATATTATAAATAGACATGGCTCTCAAGTAAGGGTGACAATTTTACCCAACTTGGCCCGAATCAATGGGTCTGACCTAAGTTATCCAAATTTCGATCCGAACTTGAGTTCTTTTCAAATTTGTGGGCTAAAATGTCTAGTAAAACGACACTCATTTTAAAACCATTTGTTTTCAATTTAAATAAAAATTTATGCTTACTATGTTTATGGATTAATTATGTTATAGAATTCAAAGTGATTTCTGCTGTTGAAAAATCGTATATAAAGATTTTGTATTTATTTCTCTTGCACTTGAGATTGAGTCCCACCTTCAATTTCCAGCACATGTCTAATGTCAAAATCTGAAATTATGCAATACTCCATCTCCTAATGAATCTCTCTTTCTTTCTATAATAAAAATAATTTAATTCACAAGACAAGATAAAATATGGTTTCAATCATCATTTTTGTTGTTATTTTATCTGAAGGAAAATTATAGATATGGCTTACCCCAAAGATTTTTCGTTTTTGTTTTTTTATTGAATGGCTGAGAATTTGAGCCATTCAATTTTATGATATACGTTATATTAAATCAATGAAAATAATGCTTAATTAAAAAAAACATGTAGAATTCGGTAGTTATACTTTCAAGTTGTTTTCCCGAAGTTGTAATATACGTGTTTATGCACTGAAGCTATGGGATGCGCAGAAATTAATAAATAAATGAAAACGTTTGTGATGTTATTGTAAGGTCCAAAAACTAAGAAAAAAGAAATAGAATGAAGGGAAGTAGTGGTGACCATATGTGGAGAAAGCAGTGGTGGAGGTGCTCGCAGCATATCCCATGGAAGATGCGGCCATTGCTAGACCATGGCATAAGGAACCCACCTTTCATTTCACTTTTCTCACCCTTTTTAGGGCCCACATATGACCATGTCAATTCACATCTCCTCAAGGCCTTGATTTCTCTTGTTGTATGAACTGGCTAGGCTACATTCTCTTTGCATATTGGTAGCCGCGGCTGCCGCTGCCGCCACCATGCCAATGCCTTACCTTTGGTGAGGAATTGGTCTTGGGTTAGGGTGGTGGCGGTGACAGGTGGCCGAACAAAAGTTTGATGCTGGGCAACCTCAATCCTTTGGCATTTTCACTTCATTTCAGCTGGAGATTGCTTCCTTCTTTGTGTCATGTGATGATTATTTGGAGACCCAAAACTCCAGAAGTTGTCTTGGTATGTGCGGAAATAACATATTATCGTTTTTTGTTTTTGGGTTTAATTGCTAGCATATCCATGAGCTTTTAATGGTCTATGTAAACTTCTGATGAAATGAAACCATTGTACTGTGGTCTGTGGGAATTCTTTCTAGCGCGAATCGCCGATCATTGTTATGACCAGTTTGGGCTCGCTCTTCACAAATTTCGAAGTATTTTCTATCCTATCAAATGTCTCTTATTTCTAGTTTTTGGGGACCTCGATATTTGTAGGATATTCGTCAACTGCTATTCAGCTAACCACTATGCTCCAAGATTGTAAATAATTTCTGATTTCTTTTATATATCCATTGATATTGAAGAGCTAGTCTGTTAAATTAAGGCATCATATATATATATATGTAGTCGACAACTCGACATGCTTTCATAATTATTCATGGGCACGGAAAAAGTATACAAATTAGAGAGATGGTGTGGTGACATTTCTGAAAGGCCTCCTTCGCCATACACGTTTCAACTTTGAGTGGAAGTTGACCAGTTCTAGCTTATGGCACCTGTACGTCCTGAAAAACCTTTTATATTTTTTTCAATTAAATATAAAAAACTTTGGTTTTCACAATTATACATCCAGATTTGTGAAAATATATTTGTTACCAAAGCAAATAGACAAACATCATTGGATGATTTGTTACCAAAGCAAGCTTAAATGTACTGTTGAAAAATATCAATTCAAAACTCAACTGTGTTTAAAACCAAAATCTACTGGACATCCCAATTCATTTATTTTCACAGCTATTATTATTATAATAGATAATAAATATATACAAAAATACATTGTCATAAGTTATATTCATTACTTTCATATTAATTCATTTTTTAAAATAATAAATATTATTTTGTTTAGAAAGAAATTGTATAAATAGTATTGATTTGCCAATAACTGGTTTAAGAGTAAGATTTTAGATAAGAGTTTAAACTATACAAGAAAATCAATCTAATAATTTTTGTCAACACATTATATTTATCTAGTCAATTTTTAATGCACCTTATAACATATAAGTAGATTTTTAAAAAATTTAATATACAAACTCCATTTTTTAAAAACAAACTTCACGATGGTCTGAAAATTGATTTGAACCTTTTTTAATTATTTAACAATTTAGTAAGTTTTTCATGCAATGTTAAATTACAAAATTTTTAATTGAATCTGCTTAATTAGATGTCTCGTTTAAGTTTTACTTATAAGTTAAATACACTTATAGGTCAGGCTAGGGCTAGACACAAATGTGATCGGGTTTAGGCAACCTAAAGCCTAATCTAGGAGTATTCTTGACATTTTACAGGCTTTAGGTAAAATAAAAAAACTCACTCTTTTGTCCCTTTTTTTTTATGAAAATCAAGAGTGTACCTTCATAAAGAACAAAAAGTGACAAAATAAAAACTCTCTTTGTTGCTCTTTAGGAGGGTCAAAAGTGAGTTCTAAACTCTTATAGAGAATAAAACGAGATTAAATAAGGTCCTTTATTGTCTATTTTGATCTTCACGAGAGTGAATCCTATATTAAGAATAAGGTCATGTACTACTGAATCTTTTTAGACCCCACGAACTAATGAGATTTTTAATGGGTATTTTTTGCATTACTTGTTTGTATTTTTGTATTTACTTTTTTATTACCTTTTTATTTTTTTCATCCATGTATAATTTTTGTATTATCTTCATATAACATTATATGTAAGTTTATGAGAAACAATCTCTCTATTAAATATGAATAAGGTTGTGTACTATCAAACTTCCCAAGACCTTGCGTTTATACGAGACTTGAATTGGATATTGACGATAATGAAAGTGAGCCTTAAGCAGGTGCCTCTCCTGCCCTTGCTAAAGGGCGGGCTTGGCTTGACAAGACTTAGGTTAAGCTTGATTAAATTTATGTTTTTATTTTTTAAATTAATTCACATCTTTTGACTTCAAGTTGTCATTTTTGTCCGGCCTATTTTAAATTATAGTTAGAAATGGTTAAAAACAAAGCTCATGATTAGTTTAGTATGTATATATATATGTGTGTGTGTCCAAGATTTTAAAATTTTCATTTAAGTGACTAATATTTTAAAATTTGAACAATTTAATTGAAAATGTTAATTTTTACTTATGTGACTAATAAATGAACATTAACCATTAGTAGGTATATCGTATCATCAAAAATAATTTTTTGAATTAAATTGTTAAGATTTTAAAAGATTTTTCACTAAATTAAAAATTTTAAAAGCTTGGACATTAAATTAAAAAATCTTAAAAGATTAGATAATTTTGAATATATATGTATATCAGCCAAGCTTCCCTAAATTTTAGTTCTCTTATCATAATCTTTATGTCGAGGTGGTGATCTCAACTTCATCTTTCTCTATAAAGCTACTTAAATCTTATTACTTTTTAACCATTTGAAAGAAAGAAAAAAAAAGTTAAAATCCACATGTTTCCAAAACACCAGTAAACTGCCGGCTAAGCTTGGGGGCCATAAACCCAACCCTAAAATCCACTCCTAATAAGCACAACTATGGCTGGATCCATGTTGGGAGCAAACAGGGCACTTGCTTTTATTACTTTCAAAAAAAATTATATAAAATTATTATTTTAAATTTTAATTTTATAAAAAATAAAATTTTGTTTCAATTAAAATTTTACCTTTGTTAAAAAAATTTTTGCCCTTATTAAAAACTTATCCCCGCTCAAAAAATTTTCTAGATCTGACCCTTAGCACAACTACAACATATAATAACTAATGACAACGTGTCTTTCTTTCTTGGAAATGTTATTGTGTTGGGGCAACAAGAACATTCAAAAGAAAACAACGTCATTGTTCTCTCTTGTAACATTCTTTTATCCCTCAACTTTGAATGACTCGACACAATTTGTTGAAGTTTTTGGAGAGTTAAGGGAGAAAGTTATCTACTGTTATGCTATTTAGAGAAGCTGAGCAAGTACTTTCGGGTAAAACCATCCACTACTTTGTAGTAGAAAGGGAAAGCTTTGGCAATGATTGATGTTTAGAGCTTGATGGGTCGAATTGGTCTCTAGACCCACTTGGCCTATTACCAACTCTACTTTCCTCAAGGGATAGAAACACCTATAACGTTGGTAAGGAGCACACGTTTAACACTTACTGGAGCATTGTATGTGTTAGAATTCTAAGTCTATCTGGTAGAACCATGTAACTGTTAGCGATCCTTGGTTGATAACTAGTAAGTTAACATGAAACTAGCGTAATGACTATAGAATAAGGAAAAGACCCTGTGAGTAGACGAGATAAAATGACAATATCGACAAAAGCACGAAAGTGGGTGACCGTCAGCATTTGTTGGCGTTTCATTGATGAAAATCTTTGATAATGAGAGAGATCAAAAATGATAATGCAACTAAATTGCTCCAAGTCTAAGGATTTATGGGGCCACTTAATTTCGTCGAGGAAGTTAAAAGGTATGTAAATCTACAATGGTTATTTATCTAGTGACTCGAGTTATTACTCATTTGGGTCATTGAGAAATGTAATTTACATTATGCTATAAATGTGCTTCGATAGAGCCCTCGAGGAAAAGTTGAAAGATTATGAGGAGATAAACTATTACTTATTGACGCTTAACTCTGTTAGGGAACACTTTAGTAAAGGTATGAGAGCCATTTAGATTCCAAACAGATTGACAAAGATTCAATTTTTTAAAGATATGGAACAATACTTTGCAACGAAAAAAAATCATATAATTTTAAATTTTTTTGATTAAGATTATGTACGTAATAGATGATGTAAAGTTATAGCGGAGAAAATGAACTTCTAATGATGTTAGTTTGCGTAGACCTCTTATTGACATTGAGAGAAAATAAAAGAGTTAATGAATCAGTTTCTCTTCATAACAGTTCCTAGCTTTCGCTACAAGCTTTGAAACAGTTAAGACAAAGCGACTAGGTAAAGGAGTGTATGAGGCAATTTTTATCTTTGATGTGGGATGTGCAAAATATGTACGAAGAGGAGAAGTTAGTCAAATTCATAAATGACTTGCAAGGACGGAGATATGTTTAACATTTAGAGGTAAAATGTAATCGATCTAACTCTAAGGCATAGGTGAATTGGTAAAGAACTCTTCTGACTTAAGCGAGGTTGTGGATTCGCACTGCCATCATGTATACAGCTATTTAAAACTTGGAGCCAGAGCTTTGCTCTCTTAAGAAATTTACTCGACTCAAACGGGGATTAATCTGAGTATGGATAGTTTAAAGGTGTCTTCCCATAATTGAGACCCTCCTAAAACTTTCCATAATTAAGACTCTCCTAAAACATACTGTGAGGAAAAAAAAAAACGATCACCCTGTAATAGTGATTGCAAATACCTTATTGGATCTGTAGATACGACAACTAATTTGAACTATCAGAGATGACAAAGAGAATAGTGGGTCATAATGACTTGAAGAAAGGAATAGAGATGATAAGTAATACTTCTCGTCATAAGTTAAAGAAATAATTAAAATGAGATATTACTTATTTTACTTGTGAAGAATGCTTTAAATGAAATATGGGAGAGAAGTAAATCAATTCTATAGATATGAAAGATTAAAAAAAAGATGTGAGAGCTCAACAAAAGAAATTTATCTCAATGCCTATACTATTTAGGTGCAGCAAGTCTTACAAAGAAGCGTGCAAGAAAAACTAAACTCTAAAAGGAGGAAAAATAATAGTAGTGTTATAAAATCGAAACTAAAATATAAGAATATTTGGGAGAGGAGAATTCTTCTTATGAAAAAATGGTGTATCTTACATCAAGT
>JANZLD010000008.1:8958542-8992263 GCA_026413575.1 Erythroxylum carthagenense | reverse complement strand
ATAATTCATTTATTAATTAAAATACAATTCATTTTGTAATTAATTAATTACAATATTTTTTATAAACCAATCACTATTAATGGTAATGGTAATCATTCCTTCATTTTAACCAACCATCATAATTATAATGATTATATCTATTATCATTCCTCACTATATTCATTCCTATTACCATTCCCATTACCTTATGTGAACCAAGCGCTAATGAATATGAAATGAAAGATTGAATTTAAAAAGAGATTATAATTATAGATTCATTATTTTGAATATCCATTTTTTGGAACTGCCCCTTATAAATTTAAAACCTTATATTTATAATTGATAATTTTCATAGTTAAGAAGCTGCAAATTTCCCCTCAATCAATCAAAGAATTAAATAAGGCGAGAAAAATTATTATATAAATAACAACAAGATTACAAAAATACAAAACCTTGTAGGACAACAATTCCTCTAGCAATCCAAAAAGGGCTAGTTTTGTCATTCTTGGATAATTTAAGGTTGTCCTCTCCCTCTCTCTCTCTTCAAACTGACCGGTATCTGTAAGTGTAACCCCTCGTCTCTCTCTAACCCTAATTTTAATCCTTTTTTCTTTAATATTTCCGATGCTCTAAAGTATAATATTGTCTTCTTGATCTTTCAAACCCATCAAGAATCAGCCTTTTTTTGTGTTGCAACATTCAAGGTTTTGATTTCTGCGCATCGATAGAGGTTGGGAGAGAGGGTCTGAATCTGATTGTGTCATGGCAAAAGGTGCGAACGCAAAGGACATGTCGGCGGCGAAGGTCCGGCCTGGTCTGAAACGGGAGTTTGAGTTCGCGTTCAGGTACCACTCGGAAATCTATGGGTTGGGTCGGACTCGATCGGGTCGCGTCCGAACCGGGGCTTCTCTTCCTCCTAGCAAGGCTAGTGCGGGGAACCCGAAAGGTAAGAAGAGGTTTAAGAGCAGTGAAAAGAGTGATGTTGTAACCGGTGAAAAGTTGAGTGATCTGGAGGTCGTGAGGGAAGAAGAGGCCAAAAGTGATGTTGTGGAATTGGGGATTGGGGATGAGGAAGCTAAGGTTGGTTTGATCGAGTCTGTGACTATTGAGAGGAGCTGTGATGTGGAGAGCGTGGACGTTAAGGATAATGTAGTGAATTCTAAGTGTATAGAGGCGAGTAATAAAAAGGGTGTAGAGCCAATTAGTGGCCTTGATGAAAGTGGTGAATGTGATCAAGGGACTAGCGGTTCGGTGCCAGTTTACATTGATTTAGATGATTCTAATAGTGAACCTGGGAAGGCGACGACGGATGGGGTTTCAGAAGCTAAAATTGTTGATGAATGCGAAGAAGGGACTAGTGGGTTGGTGCCAGTGTCGATGGGTTTTGATGATTCTAAGAGTGAACCTGGGAAGGCGACGTTTGATGGGGTTGACGAGTGGCAAGAAGGAGCTAGCGGGTCGCCGCCAGATTTAGCGAATGAAAAGTCGGCTACGAAAGGCATATTGCCAGCTTCGAAAACTCATAGTGAAAGTAAGGAGGAAAAACCAATTTTTAGGAGGTTTACGAGGTCAGCTTTGAAGGCGCAGGAGATGGAAACCAAATTCCTCTCTCAGAATGGCACTGAGGAGAGTAATACTGAACCTGAAGCCAAAGCTGGTGCTTCCGGTAGTTCATCAGCTACCGCTACCATCTCAATGTCACGTAAGACATCAAAAATTGGCAAGTTTCCTACCAAGTTGAAGGATCTTCTTGACTCTGGACTACTAGAAGGGATGAACGTGAAGTATTTGCGGGGTTCCAAGGTATAACTTTGCATGCCAAAATTGTTTATCTGATGGATACTTGTTACCAGTTCAACTTAGGATTAAAAATTTTGATTAAATTATTTGTAGGTTAGAGGAGCTGGGGAGGCTGGGCTACGTGGAGTAATCAACGGATCAGGGATTTTGTGTTTTTGCCATAATTGCAGAGGAAATGAAGTGAGTCTAGTGCTTTCTTTGTAATAAAATTGTTATTTTAAGGCACACAAAGGTTCTCTGACTGACGTAAATGTATTTTGTTTTCTTTTTACTGCCAAGTAGGTTGTTACGCCTAGCGTATTTGAGCTGCATGCAGCCAGTGCAAATAAACGGCCACCGGAGTATATATACCTGGATAATGGACACACACTCCGGGATGTTATCAATGCTTGTAGGGATGCTTCTTTGGAGACTTTGGATGAATCTCTGGATCTTGCTATTGGATGTCCTAATTTGAAGAAGTCCAATTTCTGCTTGAACTGCCGAGGTTTCTTTTCTCTTCTTAACCATGGTGTTTGATTCGGTTGATTTTTCTTTAGAAAACTTAGTTCCCACTTCTTTACCATCGTATATTATAGGGGTTATGCTTGATGTCAACTCTGGAAAATCATTGGTACTTTGTGGTCAGTGCATTAACTTGATGGATTCTGAATCTGTCTCAGCAGGAGCAGGTGATACAAATGAAGGGTAAACATCTGCTTATGTTGTGTCTCTAAATTATTCTTTTTGAATTAATATTATAACCTCTTTGAAAATATAATCTTGATTTGAAAAAAAAAAAGGGCAGTTAACTGTCCTTCAGGAATTCAATCTGCTTGATTAATTAAAGAGATGCCTTATGAGATTAGAATTGCCTACCACTTCCTTGTCTGTGCTGAAGAGCCTTGTACCTGTTGTTGCTAGGTTGTTTTTACTGATAATTTATTCTTAACAGAAATTCTACTAATGTCCACTTGTTGGATCAAAAGTGTTATTTAAACTTGCTTGGCTGCTAAACATGAAACTCTCAATGCTTATGCCTCTTTCTGATTTATTGATAATATTCTTAACAGAAATTCTACCAATGTCCGCTTGGAGTATCAAAAGTATTATTTAAACTTGCTTGGCTGCTAAGAATGAAACTCTCAATGCTTATGTCTCTTTTTGTTCTACATCACAAATGTGTGCTTTCTGACCCGTACATGCCATTGCTGAATGCCTCTAATTTGTTTAGAGCTTGTATTTTAGCAACAAAGGGACTAGAATAAAGGGACTAACAGACACAAGTATCAGTCTGCTGCAAATGCACAAATGCAGTTGCCGAATATTGTCCCATCTGTTTTTGCATTCAATAAAGTGTTTCCTGTTAACTGTAATATAAAGATAGTTTGATATCTTAGGTTGAAATTGCTGCATGCTTGGTTTTCTCAGGACACCAAAACCACTGTCTGTTCCAAAATATGATAGCGTGACGAACAATAGCTCATTGCGGAGCAAGAGCCATGGAAGACTCACGAGAAAGTTGGTTTCTTTTCTTTCTTTTCTTTTTCTTTTTGGACGCCTAACATTTTTTCATATTTATTTGTTTTTTAGCTCTGCCATTAAACCGTTATTTGCATAATAATCTTCATTTCCAGAGCTCTAGATTATACCATTTTTTGTTTTTTTTCTCTTTAATAGGGATCTGAGATTACATAAGTTGGTGTTTGAAGAAGATGTCTTGCCAGATGGAACTGAAGTTGCATATTACTCACAGGGAAAGGTTGATATTATGTTGATATAAATTAATTTCTATTTACTTCAGATTGGGTTTATCTTTACTAACTGGCCTCATAATGTTGAGCAGAAATTACTCACAGGTTACAAGCATGGTTATGGTATATTTTGTTATTGCTGCAGCTGTGAGGTATGTTTCTTGTTACGATGGATTGTCCTTCTCTCCCCACAAAAAGAGAAAATGAAAATGATGAATGGAAGTTCTTGTTGGCTGGAATTGTTATCTTTCATGATGTTCTTGCTGGTGATTTGATTCTTGTTGACATGCGATGCAGGTCAGCCCCTCTCAATTTGAAGCTCATGCTGGTTGGGCATCCCGCCGGAAACCGTGAGTATACATCTTTTATTGGTCTAATATTCATGGTTGAACAAAATCTGACTCCTGAAATTATTAATCAGAAAATTGTTGTTGCTTGGCTATGTGATGCTGCATTTTTCAGGATTTTTTTTGATTTGGTAGAAGTTCAAGTGCTTGGTTTTGTTTTTCCTTCTGTTTGTTTCATTTATTTCTCCTTTTTACAGTTACTTGCACATTTACACATCTAATGGTGTGTCTCTCCATGAGTTGTCAATATCTCTTTCCAAAGATCGGAAATTATCTACCAATGAAAATGATGACCTGTGCCAGATTTGTCACGATGGTGGAAATCTTTTGTGTTGTGATGGATGTCCAAGGGCTTTCCATCGAGGTGAGCTTTTGATATCTTTTGTAAGTTGCATTAATTGGAACTTCATATAGTAATTGTCATACAAACATTGATGGAATCATGCATTGTATGTTGAAGCATTTTGTGAACATGGAATTAGTCCTCCATTGTCTATCTCATGTTAGTTTTTGTGAGAGGCTGCAATTGTACATTATTTTTGGAGAAGTAAGTGAAACACTCTGTGTTCAGACAAGTTCGTCTAAATTATATGCCCGTTCAGTTACATTAAGCACTTTTGCTAATAAGTTCTGATTACATGGGATGCTAAAATTCCAAAAGTTATCAGATCTCAATTTAATTAATTTGTCCGCATACTGTTGATTGTCAAATCCCAGTTTGCTCGATTTTTATCTAATGAGCTTTTGTCTGTTTACTTCAGAATGTCTTTCTCTGCTTACCATTCCCAAGGGAAAATGGTATTGTAGAACATGCCTGAATGCCTACCAGAAAGAGAAACTTGTGGAGAAAAATGCCAATGCAATAGCTGCTGGTAGAATTGCTGGTGTAGATCCCATTGAACAAATAACCAGACGATGCATTCGCATTGTCAAGCTAGAGAATGCATCTGGAGGATGTGTTTTGTGCAGGTTGTCTTTTTCTTGGTATATATAATAAATGCCAATGTTTTCTACATTTGTGTATCTCTTTTCTGTCCATTTCTACTTTTTGTAACCAATTTGCACTGATTTTCCCTGTGGCATATGATGCTGATTTAGCTTCTTAGCAATATTTGATTGATGTATTTGAATCTAGAATGTAAGATAATGCAATTGATATGCGTGTGACTTTGGATGAGGCAAGGAAGTGAAAATAACCCTCTGTTTAGGTTTTGTTAAGTGATAAACAATTGCATGTTTGGCTTTGTTTTGAGAGAATCCAATAAGTTTCTGATCCTGAATCCAAGCCACTTTCTCGTAACTGGGCACTAAATGAGAAGAGACTACTCCCTGCATTGAAGAATCTCAAAGTTTATTTTGCTTAATATTTTCATTTCTAATATTCCAAGTTCACGGTTTTGCAGGGAGCATGACTTTGAGAATGATTTTGGTCCTCGCACTGTAATAATTTGTGATCAGGTTTGTATCAAATCATAATTTCGATATAAGTTACTTGTCAATTGAGTTGTGGAGTAATGTGCAGTACTTTCCTCAGTGTGAGAAGGAGCACCATGTTGGCTGTTTAAAGGATAACAAAATACAGGACCTAAAGGTGTGTGAAAGTTTCTGTTTTTATCATGCAAAATATTAATGTACTTGAAAATAGAAGACCTAAAGATGAGGTTGACTTAATTTTTCTAACAGGAGTTACCAAAAGGCGACTGGTTTTGTTGCTCTGGTTGTGCTAGAATGTATTCAGCTTTGCAGAAATTGGTAATACGTGGTGAAGAAAAACTTCCGGACCCTTGTCTGAATGTTATAAAGAAGAGGCTAGGGGATAATGCTACAGAGATGGGTGACAACCTAGATGTGAGATGGAGGTTTCTTAATGGGAGAAGAAATTGTTCTGATGATGCCAAATCATTATTATCTGATGCTGTTGCTATCTTTCACGTGAGTAATCTATACTAGGTTTGTTCAGAATGTCCTTGGAATAATTAGGAGGAGTGGCTTCAGTATTGCTATTTGTTTATTGTTAACACTTTTTCTCTCTTGGTATTAGGAGCGATTTGATCCAATAGTTGTACAACGATCGGCAAGTGAAGGTGGTAACATTGACCTAATTCCATCATTGGTTTTTGGGTAAGCAATAACAAATATTTTGGGGATCTGAAACAATTATTGCTTTTTCATTAACAACTTTTTCTTTCACTTTCTTGCCATTTTATGCTCTTATTACTTTGGCCTGTTCTATTCTTTTACTGACATACTGGTTTGTTGGTTCTTGTAGAGAGAATGATGTGAAAACTCAAGAACTTGGTGGCATGCATTGTGCCGTGTTGTTAGTCAAGTAAGAATCTGAATAAATGTGTTGTATAACTTACTGTTTTATGTTTTGAGATGAGGTTGATTTGGATAATAACTCAATTAATTGTTGTAATAGCCATGTGGTGGTATCAGCGGCAATTGTGAGGATTCTTGGGGAGGAACTGGCAGAACTTCCTTTGGTTGCAACTAGTAGCAAATCCCAAGGACAGGTTGATATTTGATGTGGCATGATGTATTAGTGACTCGAGCTTTTAGTTCCACGCTCACAGCTTTTTGGTTACAATGAGTGGTCTGCTTAGTTTTGTCTCAGTCTCTAAGCAAGGAAACAATTATTATTGTTAATATTTTTTGCTTTGCAGGGTTTCTTCCAGGCGTTATTTTCTTGTATAGAGAAATTGCTTGGGTTTCTCAATGTTAAGAATATCGTACTACCGGCAGCTGAAGAAGCTGAATCTATATGGACCAACAAATTTGGGTTCAGCAAGATGGGCCAGGAGGAGGTTCTTCCTACTCTTTCATGCCTAATGTTTTAGTTGTAAATTATGAAATTTATTTCCATTTCCTATGGCAGCTTGTGAAGTAGGTGCTAAGTTGATTCATGTGTGTTACAGCTGACGGAGTACTGGAGAGATTACCAATTCACAGTGTTTCAAGGGACTTCAATGCTGCGTAAGGTGGTGCCAAAGTGCCGAATTGTTCGTCGATCACAGGGTGGTTGATTATTTTTGGTTGCAATTTAACTCGTGGGTGTGTACAGATACGGATACGGAGATAGATATGATTATGATTATGGGCCTATATTGGCGTTGGTCATGACATGATTCTTTTTGTAGAAAACACATATATATGTAGAGAAAGAGACGAGAGACAGAATGGTGATGTACAGAAAGCAAACAGTGCTATCCAAACATTCAAAATTTTGACAGACTACCACAATTGTTTTAATCAATTAGAATATAATCCTCACCATAGTTATTATTTTTCAATTTGAATTTGGTTTATTTCTGGCGGTTAATAAAAGGATTGTGTTTATTATTGTAATTGCATGCTTGAATGGTGATAATCTCCAGGTATTGGGTTGGGCTCATGGATCGGGTTGTGGACCTAACAGTTGGGTTTTGAGGACTGTAAAATAATAATTTTATGTGAAAGTCAATTAAAGAAAGTCTGAAAAAGGAAAGTTCTAGATAATATGAGAACTTGAGAAGCGAGTGTTCGCTTTTGGCAATTAGAGCGGGAAAAAAACTCGAAATTTGAAATTCAAAATACAAGATTAACCCTTTCTGGTCTGGGAAAGGGATATTTACGTACGTGCCCCGGTTTAACTTTCGTTATTACTCAACCTCCAAATTATCATTTTTCATTCTCTCCCCATGTCTATATAAGTAGGTTATTGTTTTGCGATTTGTCAAATTGAACTGCGTTGTGTTCTGGAACTTTCATTTGATCAGTCCGGCGGTTTTCGTGAAATTTGGTAGAAAGGGTGGGGAATGGGTCAGATCCAATACTCGGAGAAGTACTTCGATGAGATTAACGAGTACAGGTACTCGCTATTATCTTTTGAAATTTGGTTTCTATGTGATTTGATTGGATTTTTTAAGAGTTTATGCCGTGTGTGAGTGGTTAATTCTTGTTTCGGTTTGTTTGAATAGGCATGTTGTGCTTCCTCCAGAAGTGGCCAAACTGCTTCCCAAAAATCGCCTTCTCTCTGAGGTTACTTCTATTATTATTCCCTTCCTCTCTTTCTGTTCTTTGCTTTATCGTTACTGTTGTATTCTGGTCATTTACTTCTTGAAAAGAAGAATAAGTGGTATTGAGTTAGTGCTCAAATTCTTCCGCATCAACTTAAACCAATAAATTTGTGGCTACAAATGTTGGCTTATTTGCTAAGGATTGATAAGTTTTAAGCCAACATTTGGAGCAACAAGTTTATTGATTTAAGTTGATAAATAAGAATTTTGGCGACTAACTCAACAAACGGTTCCAGCAGAATTTGGATTTGAGTTGATCCTATTGAATGATTGGAAAGCTTGAGTACTTCTTATATCAAATTATATTATAGCCAAATTAATGTTTGT
This sequence comes from Erythroxylum carthagenense, assembly GCA_026413575.1. Classification (NCBI taxonomy): domain Eukaryota; kingdom Viridiplantae; phylum Streptophyta; class Magnoliopsida; order Malpighiales; family Erythroxylaceae; genus Erythroxylum; species Erythroxylum carthagenense. Next base: position 8,984,019 of record JANZLD010000008.1, on the reverse strand, counting down.
GATCAGCTTTTGTTTCGGATTTGATAAATACAGAGCGAATGGCGTGCTATTGGGGTTCAGCAGAGCCGAGGGTGGGTCCACTATGCGATTCACCGCCCGGAGCCACACATCATGCTCTTCAGGAGGCCTTTGAACTACCAGCAGCCGCAGCAGTAGAATCAAACTCCACAGAGCATGCTTGCTAAGTGATATCATCAATCTTCAAGATATGAGCCATTGAATGTCAAACACTTTGGTTGACTAGAATGATGTATACTTGCGTTTATCTATGCTGCTTTTGATATTGTCTGCCATGGAGAATATCATTAGTTAGGTTTTGTTTCCTTTTGTCATAAGCCTTGATGTTGATGCATCTGCTTAGCTATATCAGACATGTGGAATGGTTTCTTCTGGTTTAGTTGCTTGTCGAAAGTTACTGATGAATTTGTCAGTCTGTGATTGCTCCCCCATAACTTTTTTTAATCTTTTTTATAGTGGCCCTGGTTGGTGGAAATCACTTGAATGTGGTATCATGTGTAGTTTCTAGCACCCCATATTTGAAGCTAAAGAATGAAAATTCATGGTGCTTATTAATGTTAAAATTAAATTATTCACATTTTTCTCTGATCACGTTAGAATTGCATTGTTCGCTATTTTGCTAAACAAGCATACAGTTGTTTTGATGGGAAAGGAAACATCTTTATTTTGGGGCTAGGACGAAGTAAATTGTTTCAGCACATCATCTTTGGGTGGTTTAGATTTTCTTTTGAATTAATGTGTGAGTACAATCTTTATTCACGAACTTAAATGTTTAATTGAAGAGGATGATATAGTATTCTCTTTTTATGTTTCTTATTGAATACATTTCAATATTTTATTTAGAATGGTGTAATTTTTAAACTCATAAGATGACAAATGAATATTATATTATTGCAGTCTTAGCTATAAACAAATATAAATAATAACATCAATAGTAAATAATTAACAGATATATATCGAGAGGCTAGAAAATAATCTTTTTGATGATATACTATATAAAAAAGAAATGATTGGTTTGAACAGTGAAAATTGAGGAAAAAATTAAATCTCAACTTAATTAATTTTTCTTGTATTTCTTCTTTTTTGATAGGACAATCATTAAAAAATTATGATTAATATATGCTTTTTGTTAATTTCGTCACTTTTTTAAAATTTTCAGAAAAATGCACAAACTGTACAAAACAAGTTTAAAGTAGCAAAGACACCATTTAGCCTAAACACGCTTTAAGTTGGTTAACACATTATGAAAATTTTTACTAACGTGCACCTCCAACCAGCTTAAGTTTTGGAAATGATAAAAATATCCTCTTTTAATAATTTTAGCATTGCATATGAAATGTATAATATTTAAGTGTATTTAGCTCAGTTATTGTTAATATTGTACAAATTCGTCTAAAATCCTATTTCTTTACATTTTGATACCATGAATTAAAATTTTAGTATAAATTTAGAGATATCAATGGGCAAGGTTGGGCTTGAGCCAGATCGCTTTCGACCTTGCTTGCCCGACCCTTGGTTGGATGGCTCATGACTCTTCCTTACTTTTTTTAAAAGAAATTTACAAAACGACTCATCCTTACTTTTTAAAAAAATAATTTATAAAACGACGTCGTTTTTTATATTTTTGGTTGAGCCACGATCAGACTGTGATTTGATCAAGTCGAACTATTTTAACTCGTGACTTGGCCAACTTGGATTAAAATTGGGCTTGATCGGATCAAAATTGACATCTTTATATAAACTGTATCTTATTATATATTTTAAAATTAAAATTAGCATGCATTTTATGTCCATATGATCAATCCTGAACTTATCATTCAAATGAGGTGTGGCCTAACATTTTGCATATCATACGACAAAGATGATCACAAACACAAAGTTGTTAAGATGGTCATTAGCCTTCGACTCCAAGACTCAACTATATTGAAAGTAATTTAGAACTAAACTAGAAATTTAGCGTTGAGTATTTGTTAATATTGGAGCTATTAGGAGTTCCTAAAAAGCATAACTATTCTAATGTGATAAATAATAGCTATAAATTCTTTAGAGAATTTGAAGGTTTGATGGACCTTAATTTGACACATGATCATGACTACTTGGAAATACTGAATGAGGCAAAAAACTTTATGAATTCGTAAAGTATAAGCATACATTGATCATTAGAATAAAATAAAGGGTAGCATAGTAAATAAGTTGGGTGAAAGACAACGTAAAGAAGCAAGAGAGAATGATATATATATAGAAATCGTTTGTGATGATGGGATAGATCCTTATGAATTGTACTATAGTAATGAAGAATATTTACAAGTTAGAGAGAATTCAAAGAAATATACTAAAAATAGTAGGCTTGGCCATGATGTTATTAATGTAATTGATGATGGTGGGAAGTATAAAAGATCAATCCATAGTGATTCTAAATAGAATGTTAGTATAGGTGTAATGGGAGAAGAAATTGATGAGCCCTTTTTTAAGTACATTGACTCAAATAGAGAGTTGTCTACTGTAATATCAAATGACGTTGATGCTATTGGTTGTTCTATAAAAGTCAGAAAGAATAAAGGGAAGAGTTGTAATCTAAATTTGAACCATAAACTATCATAGGAATATAGTTTGAGACTCTAAAGCAATTCAAGATTGTTGTAATTCAAATTTTTATCTTGACCACATATAACATTAGGTGGAAAAGGAACTCTCAAGCAATTCAAGATTGTTGTAATTCAAATTTTTATCTTGACCTCATATAACATTAGGTGGAAAAGGACTATTAACAAACAAGTGGAAGCAATTTGTATTCCACATTATATTGGGAGAATTTTTGGAAGTTAAAAAGGCGGAGAGAAAACATTCACAGTAAAAGTTTATATCCTAAAATTGGACCTTCCCAAACCTTAAATTTCAGGAAAATTTTTGTTGAGTTGTTGTTGTTAGAAAGAACTCATCTTATAATGTGAAGGAAAAGAAAGTTGACGTAGCTAAAAGATTTATGATCGTTGTCACAAAAGTGATGTGTTGTAAGGTACGTAAGGAAAAGCATTTAAAATAGTGAGGGATTCTATAAAAGAGCGATATGTAATGCTGTGATCTTATATGCATGAAGTATTTATGATAAATAAATGAGATACATTCAAGATTTAAACTATTTTAGAACGTCTACATAATAAGCCTATAATTAAGAGGTTGTATATAGGCTTTAATGCATTAAAACTTTAAATTTACAGATATATAGGAAGATAATTTAGCTAGATACATATATTTAAAGACATTTTTAGGTGGAACTTTATTGTCAGGAGTGGATAGAGATGAAAATAACCAAATATAGTCAATTTCATGGCTATAGCGAAAGGTATGAATTCTAATTATTAGAATTGGTTTTTAAGGAGGATGTGAGTATGATTGATGACAATGGATGAAGTTTCATCAATGACCAACATCTTGGTCTATTGGAGGTTTAAAAGAAACGGTTCCATATACAAAACATAAGAAATATGTAGGGCATATTTATACTAATTGGAGTTATAGGAGGTATACTTACAAATTATAATTTTTGAAGACAATAAATTTCATAATTAAGTATGATTATAAAGCATGTGTGTAGGATATAAATGGCTTATTTGTTGATGCATATCAAGGGCTTCAAATCCTCTGTATCATTTTCCCAGTTCCAACCCTATGCCAAGCATTATCATCAACAAAACTCATTTATTTATTGCAAAGCTTATGAACGAGGTTATCGGGCACAGGGTTGGAATTAGGAAAACGGTACAGAGGATTTGGTTCCCATATCAAGACTCTATAAATAAGGATCCAAAGACATTTATTAATGCCTTTATAATCATACTACCCAAATATGTGACTGTGTATAACAACATAACGAAGGCTAGGATTTAGGATAAAGTCTGTCATCAATATACTTGACGATATAAGAGTGATGTTAATGACTAGGATTGGATATTAAAAAAATAAATTTTGTTGAATAGTGATGATGTTATTTACCTTAAAATAAGGAAGAAGTTAAAAGTATTAAAGTTTGAACCAAAGTTATACATGCCCAAATCCAATTAAAGTCTAAAGTTCGATGATTCTTTCTTTTATGATAGATTTCTAGTTGATTTAGAGAAAAAATGACTATAGGTATTAGAATAAGAGTAGTATACCTTATAATCATGCAATTAGTTGCATATATTTTAAAAAGCTTAATTAAAAAGATTTTAACAATAAATGGTACAAGAAAGAAACACATATAAAGAGTTATCTGTAACATTCCATGTTTGGAGCTAGACCCTAGAATAGTGAATTAAGTATACTGTGCAAAATTAGAAGTGCATATGGATGATATTGTATTATATGAAACAATGTAAATTATGGTTTTGATATAATATGATAACATTGTGGATTTTAAAAATTGTGTGATTGATGGTTTAGTTTATGATGCCATGTTATGTACAGTGAAAGTGAGATAATTAACATATCATCTCTATCAGGCATATATACGTGTATCCGATGGACGCACGTGTATATGTCAGATGAGAATAAGGTGTTACATTATCAATATTGTATTGAACCATTAATTGTTACAAAATTATGGTTTGTTATGGAATATGAGCCAATTCACCCACCTAAAATGAAAAAGAGATTAGGAAAACCAAAAAGAATAAAAGGAGAAGAAAGATGAAACATAAAGGTGTTCAATCAAGATGAGTAAGGAAGAAGTTAAAATGAAGTGCTAACACTGCAAACAATTTAGAGGTAATAAAAAGGGATTGTCTTAGAAAAGATAACTACCAATAATTAGACATCATATGACTGTGTATTACTTAATGAAATTACTTTTTATTATAGTATGTACTAAGTGTACATTTATTTTTTTAATCACAGAGATAGAGAGGTAGATAAAAAATGAATAAAAATTGAAGAATCAAATACTAATAAAAGCATTCTTTCAAATATTAAACAGAAAAGTACTAACACAAGCAATAAAAAATATTGTTAGGCCAAGAGACGTGAGGGCCATATTTAAACATACTATGATCATAAGAGGGAGAGCTAAAACACAAAGAACTCACGAGGCAAAAGCCCAAAATGTTGTTAGAAGACAAGCAACGAGGAAAATAAGAGGAGAAATTGATGTATCATTTAAAGAATTTTCAAGAAATATATATTATAAGGTAATTTTAAAAAAAAATAAAGTTGATACAATTTTTATTTATAAGATTCTAATTTTTGCTTATGTTACTGATACTCAACCTTTAAAATAAATAAGGAATAAATGTTTGAGAGGAATACATGATCAATTTATCAAACAATACAAGTTTCACAAGATCCAAGATTACAAATAAATCAGCAGATCAAAACAATGTTCCAAGCTCTCAATCCAACTAAGAATCTCAAACCACTGCTAAACATAACTTTTTATCCACTTAAGGTAGTAGTATAACCCACAAGGAGGCACTTAGCAAGAGGTTTAAGTGAATGACAAGGAAATCATTAAGAATATATGTACAAATGAAAGCATTTACAAGAATTAATTTGTATTGCTTACCATCCAATTGTAAACATTTTTGTGTTTTAGCAAGTAATACAATTGTAATTAATTATGTTATTGTATTTTAGACTTGTTTTGATGTTCCATTTTTATATGTTTGTTTTAGACTTATGGATTGTGATACAATTACAAGTTAATTTTAATATTTTTAAAATATATTTTTTCATACATAAAAATTCTAAGGTTTATAAATATGATGCCATATAAGATAGCTTTAACAATCCTTATACAACAGCTTCCAAAAGTGAATTTCCACATATTCACTAAATTAAATATCATTTTTGCATAAATTTAAACTCTTAAAATAAATAGAAGCTTTTAATAGACAACTTGTATATGTACATAAGGTAGGCAAAGGTTGTTTTCCACAATTAAACATGTTAATAGTCCAAACATTGTCAGACTGTTGACACTTTTCTTTTTAATAATGCAAGAATTAGCTAGTTCTAATACAACATTTTTAGTTTTTAGCTTTCATTTTCTCTATCACGTTATTTTTATCAACAATCTTGTATTCCAAACTAGAAATTTGTTGTTATCATAATATTCATCTTTTCTTTATCTCCTAATTATGCTTTCAAAACTCTCAATTTTTGTAGCGAGCTTAAAAGCAACATCTTAGACATTTACATTTCCTTCTGTATGCAACCATTCAAAATAAGGGCAATTGTTTTTCTTTCATAGTGGACACTTGTAAAACCTTCTTCCAGGGTTGTTGGCTTTGTGAAAAGTATTAATTATAGCATTCAAATCATGATAACACATGTTTTACTCTTTAAGGACACTATTGATTGCCTTTTATAACTCATATTAGTGGCTATTACTCATATCTTCTTTCGAACTTGTAATTAAAAGTTATGTAAGTGTAGTCCCAATCTTGGCTTGTGGCAACAGTTAAAAAGGATGAGGATTAATAGTGTAATTGGCTTAATTATTTTGGGTTTTGATATTTATTTATTTATTTACATTTTATGCTTTTCTAGTTGATTGGAGGCACCTCTAAAATGAGTAAAGGTGCTACATTGATAAAAAGCTGTCAAAATTTGTTAAGCGTGCAAGTGGTATTTTAAATAATGTAACTTACTACAAAAATTTTAATATATACAAGGTTAGCATTAAGAAATCATAGATTTTAAATCTGCAATTTACACATTTGAGGTTATTACATGATACATATAATTTACTACTGTTTCTAATATACTAATTAAGTTGTGGTATATACAGGATAAGTTTTTACTAAAACAAGACATTGTAAAAGCTACAATAGGAGAGGTTAATTAATATGAAGTTAATGTTTTCTGTTCAAAATGAAAAGATCCTTAATTAGAACTTCACTTCTTCACATAAATGGCCAGATACGCTCTTAAAAAACAAAAATCTTAGAACAAAGAGTATCTATATATTTCAAATCAACTCCACATAAACTATTTAAAGCTTTCCTAGGCACAAATTATAGGTCTCATTTTTTGCCATTTTAATATTGTAAATAACAGCGATACCGATAACTGTTGCAATTTCAGCAGAAAACAGCAATTGTGATCACCAAAATTTGGTGCCTTCACAGAACATGTCCCAAAAGCATGCAACTAATCATCTCTAGAAGAATCAAATCCTTTAACTGCTACTTAGAAAACCTCTCATACTTGTAAGGGGTAGCTAGATTAACCATGAAGTGATGAAATATGAACTATATAAATGTAGATGGTATTAAGACCTAAATGTTAGGGTAAAAAGTTTAGGTATAAGAAAGACAATAGAACCATGCACGCAGAAATGCGTGCATATGCTCATATTTGCTGTTCATGGATTGTTGTACTTGCATGAGTATGGTATAGATCATAAAATCAAGAGTTTGAAGCTCACAGAGTACGTGAAATACCGTGTCTTTGAAACTATATGCTATACGCTATGCCTCCATATTTACGTGAATCAAACAGAAATTCGTATCCAGAATATAGTGGATACTATGTTCGACTATTTGCAGGTAGCATCGTCCTTGTATGAGGGCCATATCTTTCTCTCTTTCTTTCTTTTTGCCAGAGAAAGATTTTGATCCCACAAAGTAGAGACTCCCATATAGTTGCATCATACCCTGAAAATATTGCAAGATAAATAGGCCCCCCGTAATCAGTGTAAGATTTCGTAACTGTGGTAATAAGATGAACATACGGTGCATATACAACACGTAGTATCTCTGGGAAGATTGCATGCAAAAAATTGCTGACATCGGCTAAGTATTCTCTATGTTATGGACTTCATCGTTTACCTGTCATCATTCAGTCGCTTGGTTCTTTACTACTTTTTCTTGGGGCTTTGTCGAGGATATTGCTGGGGTGTGGCCAATGAACAAAGCAACATGTCCCATAAGCTTGTCCTTCCTAGAGAAAGTAGTACCACATGAGCACTGCCACTTGAGATCTCCACAGTGTTTCTCATGAGTCCTTAGATCAGACAACACTGAGAATTGCTTCTTATTGCAACGCTTGCACACATACATTTTAGGGCAGTGGCTTCTCTTGTAATGATTCTTCACACATATCATGGACTTCAACGGCTGGAACTTGGCATGTTTCTTATTCCACCTGCATCCCTCATGTGGGCATGAGTATTTTATCGGCAACTTCATTGAAGAATCATTCTCCCCCATCGCACCTCCTTTGCTATTCTTCATAGGTTTGGTTAAGGCGGCGCTAGTTTTATACTCATCACCGTGAGCTCTCATGTGCATCCTCAAATTTGCGTCACGCTTGAATCCTTTCCCACAAACTTGGCAATAATGTGTGTATTTAGCTAGGATATCCTGTGCATCCAGTTCAATTATATCGTAATTCTCTGGTCTTTTCTCTTGTAACCCTTCAACAATATGGTCGTTTCCTTGAGACAGATGTCCCCTCGGAACCCTATTAATATGACTGCTCATGGCATGGGCACCACTATTGTTGTTATTGTTGTTCCAAGTATTATAGTTCTCACCATACCAGTCTAAAGTTTCATGAGAAACAAAAAAGCTTTGCTCTTTATTTTGACCGATGTTACCTGCTCGATTTGCAGAAATAGTGTGCTCTAATAACCCTGGATCTTGGATCTTGCCACGAGACTGGTGCAATTCGTCCGTAGTATTATTATTGCCTGAATTGGTATCAATAGCCATCTGTTGACAAGTGAGCAAAATTGAAGAAGCAGTGATTACTATTTCCTTGATCATAGATTCCAAGCTACCTAAAGCTATAGTCGACGTTGACTCAGGCTGCGTCTGATCTGGCGAGATAAGGATGGTAACTAGAGACTGCGCCTCATGAACTTTGTCTTTGAGAATTGAAAGACCGTAAAGGAGAGAATTTGAGTGAGTTTCGAATGAAGAACTTGACCCCAGTGAAGAAACAATTTCTTCAGGGACAGAATACATTTGCAAGCCCTGTGAAAAAGTACTAGGAAAACATGAAGTGGACACAGAAATCATTTTCAAGGAACTTGCTTCAATTTTCACACCTATATATGCGATCACACTAATATCTCAAGTCTCACTTTCTCTAGAATGGGGTTTTGCGGATCATCTGTTTCGTATAAAACACTATATATTATCCGCGTCTCTTTAAAGTGTATGTGGGGAAGAACATGAAGCATTTGTCCTCATTGGCTGTTCTTTAAAATAATCATAAGATTACAGCAGTCGAGAGAAAGAAGTGAAAGTCAACTGGGAAGCTTGGTTTCATCCCATTTTAGGACCTTCCTCAGTTGGAGACGGTCCTGAGAAAAGAGTTGAGTTGAACTTTGCATGTTTATCTTCTTTTTGTACAAAACATGTAATATTTTTTATCTTTAATTTTAATGTCTAAAAGACTTTTTAATAAAATAAAATTGTGTCTAATAAGAACTTACTTCTCTGATTAAGAATAACTTCTCCTTGTCGTTAGTTGATGTACCTTACCAAACTAATTGATGTAGGTGTGCTTCTTTTCTACTATGGACAATTATATTTTATTATTGACCATTTCTTATAGTCAAGCCATAAGAGGTATGACATTATTGTAAAGAACTAAATTAAGGATTTTCATACCAATCTGTTAGCGTTGGTTATAAATCTTAGTCCAAGTTAACCGTTTTCACTTGCGTTTTAAAAGGGACAAGATCCTTTGTCTAATATTACTCTGTCTTATTCTATCTCATAAAATCTCAGTCATTTATTTTGCGAGACCCACGTGAAGTTCACGTGAGACCTACATAAGACTCACATAAATAAATAACTAAAATTCATTAGACACAATAAAATAGAATAATATTAGACATAAGATCTGGACTCGTTTTAAAGCTTCCGCTCAAAGAAGCTAGTCACGGTTCGTAAGCCACGTGAGACTTATTTATACAAAAATTATATAAATAAATAATTAAAATTTATAATACAAAATAAGACATTATAAAATTAGATAAAAAAATATAAACTCTTTGCAGATTCCATTAAAATGTAGCCATTGAAGCATTTATCTCTCCCCAATCTCATGACCTATGCCGAGCGAGTGGATCGGGGGAAGGTCTACATCAACGGGTGCGAAGAACAAAGTGTTTAATTTAGCTAACATCCGAATAGGCCGTCACTGGCAACGTGATCAAGTGATTTACTTGCTTCAGATGGGTTTATGTGGGCAGGCAATACATGATTATTTATTTATTAATTCCTTTTGAATACATGTAATTTTCTTTAATGCTGAGGTCCACTCAGACCAATGTCATGCGAATAGCTATAGCCTTATGACGCAGTCCTCTACAATCAATCTACAAGTACTCATGGTTCAACTTGGGAAGGCTTGGGAATTTGCATTCAAAGTTTGAAGAGATGAGCTTTCATTTCAAACTTATCATCAATTCTGCTCCCGATAGATAATCTAAATTTAATATAAAACAAGGATTAAAAAAGAGACCGTCCCATTTTCTTTTAAACTAAAATTTTTTTAAATACGTAAAATTTATGTATATGAAATGAAATAGTATCCATTAAATAATTAATTTATTGTTCTATTATGTTTATATATCTTTTAATTATATTTGAAATAAAATATATTTGTTCATTAAACATAAAATTTTAATTATGAATAGTATTTTTATTAATTTAATAGATAGTAAATTAAATGTATTGTTAAATTATTTTTTTATAATTTTATAAAAATGACTTAATATTTTTTTTGTTTTTATCATATTAATAGATAAAATTATAAAAACTCTTATAAATTTATTGATTTATCATATTTATATTTTATTATTTAAATCAAAAGCTACAAATATAATAATTTTACATTATATAAAATTTGATAAAATTATATAATAAGAGTCAGTATGTACAGTAAATTTCTAATAATTTTAAAAAGCATAAAATTTCATAATAAGTTTTAAACCCTAGAAATGAACTAAGTCTCACTTAAAAGTCTTATAAAGATACAGTGGGCTCAAAATTAGAACCTCAACTCCCAAATCCCAAGTGAAAAAGAGGCTTAAATCCCACTTACCGATTATGCTTATAATTATGAGGATAACGCTGGAAGTAATCCGAAATCCAATCCAGGTGGTAAGGTTTTTACCATGAGATGCAAAAGGCCAAGTGGCTTACTGGCCAGCGGATAAGATCAGAGTTTTCGTGGGGGTGGCCATGGCTTCACTGTTGAGTTCTTCTTCTTCTTCTTCTTCTTCACTTCACTACTTTAATGTGAAGACAAATGAATCGTCGTTAAGACGTATACTACACAGAAACACTGTTTTGGTGATTGTAGCCCAAAAGAAAGCCAAAAAGACTCGAAAGGTAATTATTTTGCTATTGAAATCAAATGGGGTGGATGGTTTTCCTATAATTTTGCAGAATTTGTTAAGGGATTTTCTTGGTTTGTTGTTTTTTTTTTGTGTGTGTTAGATAATATTGAAAGAGGATGTAGCAGAATTGGGAAAGAAAGGGCAGCTGATGGATGTGAAAGCTGGATTTTACAGGAATTTTCTTCTGCCCATGGGCAAGGCCCAGCTTGTCACTCCCACTCTACTCAAGTAATGTCAAAATTGTTGCTTTCAATTTTCCCTGTTGGTATGGTTTCCAAAACTGGAGTTAGATTTGTTTGGTAAAGTGGTTCTCCTCTGTCTTGCATTTTGGTAATTGATGTGGAAAGTTGGGTAAATGCTAGCAGATATACATGTTATGGTTGATAGTTGATTCCAGCTTCAAACTTGAGGACGTTTGGGTAATTTTCTTGAGAAGCGATGGAAAACCTGGAGAATTTTGAGATGTAAATACCATAGGTGGATATAGATTTTCCTTCTATTTTTTAAATTAATTTGTCAGAGTTTTAGGTGATGTATCTGTTGACACAAAATAAGTGTTGGTGGCATCTGTACATGCATTTCCGAGGATTTTGTGACCATCTGTCAGCATTTGGCAAGTCTGAGAAAGTGTGTTTATTGTGTTTTGCCTTTCAGCTGTTTGTTGGAGGAAAGTAAATGAATGGAGTTCCAATAAGCATTTCTGTTTATGATTTGTAGCCTTCACAATTGACAGCTGGTTTGCATCTCTTTTAAACTAATTGCAGTTCATCTGTTTTTATGTTTTTTTTTTGAGAGGTCATTTGTTTTTATGTTGATAATCAACTTCTCAAATCATGTGCTTTTTAGCAGATAAAGTATGAAAAAACTTGCTTAAAGCTTGTCTTTGTATCTTTTGATCATTAATTTGCAGATAATCATGGTTTTCTTTTATTTTACTTGTGATTTCTTTCTGCTTTGTTTTATTTCTAGAGATGTTTTTATCAATCCTCTGGCTCATAGCATACCTGTTCTCTATCAAAACAACTAAGAACCTTCAGTTGCCTATCGTTTGCTGCAAAAGAAGAAAGTATGATATTCTATTGCAAAGCCAACTAATTCCTCGTTTCATGTTTAGCAAAAGCAGAAAATCCATGCTCATGTAACCTTATTTTTGAGATGTGATCTCTAGCACACATTTCGTCTTTATACATTGGAATGCATGTAACTCTTTCAGTCCGTGATTATTTTCGTCAAATTTGTAGGATTTATTCTCGAATTGAGTTTTGCTTCTATGGGGACTTCAAAATATCCATTTGCATTTCTACTTTGTTTGAACTCCTTTTGTTTTGACGTTGTTATTGTGATTAGCCATATCAGCAGGGTTGTGGGAATGCCACAGTTAATCATTGTACTCCAGGTCCGTCAATCATATAATGAATACTGGACCAATGAGAGATTTGTCCTAGTAGAGCAATCGGTCTTGTGCTCTTAGCTTATTCTTAGTAATGAAACTGTTTCTTACCTATGAGTTATCACGGGTGGAATTCCAACAGATATTTGTTCTTCGGTTTTTAGGGAAATGAGGATAGAAGAGGAAAGGATTGAAGCCGAGAAGAAAAGGGTAACTAGATCTCACTATTTAAGACCATCCCCGATTGTTTGTTCAATCTTCCTTTCCTAAGTGCTAGTCTCATTAGAAGTTGAACGACTTATGCAGGTAAAAGAAGAGGCACAACAGCTTGCTCTAATATTTGAAACTGTTGGAGCTTTCAAGGTGAAGCGCAAAGGTGGAAAGGGCAAACAAATATTTGGAACGTGAGTTCAGTTGAACTCAAATTTGAGCTTTTTATCTTATTCAAGTTTCACTTTTAAGTTTACCCTCTCTGATTTATGGGCCTTTTTGTAGTGTAACTGCACAAGATCTCACTGACATCATCAAGGCACAGCTTCAGAGGTATCATTTACACCTCAAGTACACTTGAGAATCATGCTCATGCTCTTGCAAGCAATCACGCTCTTTGTGTTTTTCATTGTTCTGTAGGGACGTTGACAAGCGAATAGTTTCACTTCCAGAGATCAGGGAAACGGGGGAATATGTTGCCGAACTGAAACTTCATCCAGAAGTTAGCGCTAAGGTGAGGTTGAATGTTTACGCTAACTGAGGGAGGCAAAATCGCTTATGGATGAATGCAACGAATGAGATACATATGGTGGAAAAGGTTATCATTTAGTCCATCAAGCATTTTTACGTGTACTTTCCAGAATGGAATTCCTCCAAATTGCTAGATAGTCAGAGCTAAAGCTTCTCATGATTAGTTCCTTGGAACAATTTTATGCTGTAATTTATTTGAAAGGCTCAAGTTTAAAGTCAAAATGCAAAAGGGGCACATTTAATGGATTAGATTGTTATTTTTATGCCATATGTTCCAAATTTGCAAGATGGGCTGACAGTCCCCAACATGAGGACGAGAAATTTATAGCAGTCTAGAACTTCACTGTGGGTCACATCACAGGGTAGGAACGAGTAATAGGAAGATGATCTTTCCCTGACAAAACTGTAGTTTGTCAAAAGGTTTGAACATACGTGTTGCTGCCCAGGATCGAACTGGGGACCTTTAGTGTGTAAGACTAACGTGATGACCACTACACCACAGCAACCAGGATATTGAAGGTTGACCACTCATATCTTGTTATAAATGAGCCATTATTGCACAATGACGATCGGAAAAGTGGCGTATAGTTCTGTACAGTATAAGTAGGTAGTGACATGAAAAGCCTAATTATAGAATAGCGTTATTGTTCCAACAGTCTCCAAATCCATAGGTTAGTTCACCCTTCATGCTAAAAGCTATACAATAGCTACTTCTGGGAGGCATGCTAAAGGGTCCAGGTACTCCACAGTTTAAATTAGAACCTCATAAAAGGAGCTAGTCAGTAGACATTTCACGAAAAGAAAAAAACAGTTTAAATTTTTTTTAACACCTTTTTGGAATATTTGTCATATCATATCATTAAGCACCAGCTCTTTATGTTGTCATATAACGCACAAATGGAACTTCTTTTCCATATCACATTCGAGCAATAGAAAGACCAAGCTGGAAGTTCCTTTCCTTGTATCCGTACGACGCATAGCATAGGCCAAATACCACCACATGTAAAGCATCTTTTGTTATTCTGCCACTGGTTACGCTTATGCATCCATGAGGATGGCAAATGTTGCAGGTAGGGTCTTTCTTTAGAATCTTTTTCTCTTTTATCAAATTATATTTATTCCCACAATGCATTGATTTGTCAACAATTCTTTTCGAATATAAATCCAGTACTTCTTTACTCTGTGAGCCACTCGGACTAGCCAGGTTTACTCAGCAACACATACACATTTCACAGTTTCTTAATTTTTTCTAATAATTATTATGGCATCAAACTATGGAGATAAATAATTTTAATATGAAACCAAAATGCAAATTTTTGGACCGTATTTATGCTGAATGCTTCACAAGAAATGTATACAATACTACCAAAAAAAAAAAAAAAGAAAGAGGTGAGAAAGCCTAATCAGGTCAAGATTAGGATGGATTATCATGTGTGACCTGACATTGTGCTAAACTTTCTATTTGCATGAAGGCATTGTAGCTTGTATCCAGCCACAATAATGGATAGGAAGAGCAGCCGGCTAATACCAATTTGGCCCATTTGGCAATGATCGAAGACATGAGGATTTTGTCTGTATCACATCGTAACATAGCAATTAATCATATTTGAAATCTGATGGTTCAAAGTGAAGTCAAGACCCAGGTCATGACATGTTTCTTAATTAATTTATACCGAATTATGCTTTTGACAATTCCATTTCCTGTGTAATATGAATATCAGAAAATATCCAGCTGTGGAGTTGGAGAAGTAAGCCACTTCAAGGTATCAACTCCACTTGTTAAGTACTTAAAGGGTTTTGGCTTTAGATTACAACTTAGGATGGAGGAAATCGCAAACATCAGACTCTTCACTACTAAATGAGTGTTTTTAGTGTTATTAAACTGCTAATCTGACAAATTATGGACCAGTTTTTTTAATGAAAGAATACCCCTTTTTGTACAAAAGCTATTGCTATTTGACAAATGGAGTTAAGATTGCTTTATTCACAATAGAAATTTCATAACAAATGCAAGTAATTAGGAAATTACAAACATTCAATTAAAGAATAACAAAGCCTCAATTTCGAATATTGCCATGATCTTTCTGCGTAGACTAGCAATAATACACGATCTTTCTGTGTTGACTGGCCAAGACCCTTTTATAAAGTAGGCTAAGAAAGCATTAAATATTTTCAAGTACTATTAATTACAACTCTTAGCTCCTACTTTTGTTCACGGAATATGCAATGCTTAACATAGATGAAAAGAGAATGCATTGGATAAGAGATAAACACCTCACTACATGTGCTGATGTTTATGATGGTATTGTCTTTAGAAATCTCACGCAACGTACCCACTTGCCTTATCGTAATGCCAACATTCAACTCAACGTGCACATAACAAACTCCTAACTTAGAGGTGGGTATCAATGATCTTAAGTTGCACAACTCTCATTTTCCAAATTTACAATATTTTGAGAGATACATTCAATTTTTATGCCTACATTTATATTAAATTCTCTCTTTCTCTTCGAAACAACTTCCATCTACAACCCCTCTGACTGCCTATATGTGCTTGCACTTATGTTAAATGATGTTTACTAGGTTTTTATACTCACAATATAATTAGTTGATATAGAATTTTAAGATCCAGATCTTAAAACCATATCTTATTAATAGAATTTTAATTATTTCGCACATGATCCAAAAGCAAAAAGGAATAATGCTTCCTATCAATATTCTTACGAGGCCCAAAAATTACAAATACAAAAGAGTTTCAGATGCCATACAATAGTAAACTCGAAGATGTTTTAAGAGAGTCAATTATTCGAATCCAGTTGGAACGCGTTTGGTACTAAGGATCGAACAGTCTCACAATAAAGGAACGTGGGTGGCAATACGTGTGCTCTGTACATGGACCTTGTAAATAATACTTGTGGAAATGCGCAAGTGATATCCCCATATACATGAAAAATACACATCTGTGTTGTTCGAAGAGTTAGCTGTATCTTTCTTGGAAACATCAATTGGCAATCCCATGGACCCCAATCAATTTGTCTTAACTAGTACAGTTGAAGTGACTTCCAAAGTAAGGGAAGCTAGTACAGTTGGTTAATTGGGTAGGTATGATGAGAAGGATAAGAATAACTAGAAGTAAGGTGGACCATTAATTATGATTAAGAGTGTTACAATAATAATCAATAAACATATATATATGGCATATGGAGAGCAAAATAAAGAATAAAATATATAGGTGGATACATACGGCATATGGGCAGCAACCAACTCAGCTTGCTATCCATTTATGGTTTTTCATTTATTGGCGTTTGGAACAGAAGATATAGCTAAGGAGTTCTCTTTTAGGTTTTTTATTAGCCAAAAACAAAGAATGGAAGAACCTAATCCACGACTTCTTGTTGTGGCGGTGGTGATTCCATACCATATGCCGTTTCGTGCTTCTCTCTATCTCTCTTTTAAGAGTTTCCTATCGATCACTTTCCCACTTGCAAAGAATCAAAAATACCAAAGGATATGTATTTGAATTATTTTCTTAAAGCTTTTTTCAATATGATCTTGTTACTCACTTTTCGTGAATCGAAGGCAACCACGAACACTATATTCACTTACTCAAAGTGTTCCACTTCAACTAATAAATGATCAAATTTCAGAAAGAACAAAGAATTAAAGAATTGGCAATTGCCAATTCTAATTGATTAGATAAAGGCTAATTGTAATTCACATTTAACCTTTAACGTATCATACTTCTCATATATTTAAATATTCAGTAATGGCAATCCACCAAGGCTGGGGCAGGAAGCACCAGAGCTTGTTTGGTTGATGAGAACTGGTAGTTGGGTGGTTCACGGAGGTGACGATCGTCTTCTGGTGCCGGCAGATTAAGATCCAACGACAAAATATTTCTCGTCTTGATCTCCCCATCAGCACCAGACCCAATGTTCACACTTGTATCGGTACTTATAGCAACCTGAGGATTACCTGAATTAGCTTTGTGCCTTCTCATGTGGCCGCCAAGAGCTTGACCGGATGTGAACTCTGAGCCACAGATTGAACACTCGTGAATCTTGCTCTTGCAATTTCCCTGAGAACCCTTGTTCCTGCTAACGTTGTTGGTGTTGGCTATTTGTAGAGAAAGCAGACCATGGCCGCTTTTATTGAACCGATCACAATCATTCCTTGGCGTCACATCTAAGGTTTTTTTCTCTTCAACAGCGGCCCTTGGTTTTTTGTGACTAGCTCTGTGTCCACCTAACGCTTGGAACGAAGGAAAATTTCGGTTACAGGTTTTGCACTCGAAAACACAGAAACCTGTCTTACTTACAGTTGGTGTTGTGATGATACGGGAGAATTTTTGGGTACTTAATTTCAGTTCCAATTCCTCAGACTCATTATGGACGTGGCTTGGAACACCACCTTGAGCTAATAGAATCAAACAGTTGGCCATGTCTTCTTCTTCCTCCGTGCTCTCATGTTCACCGGAGGTAGTTGTAGCAGAGGAAATTGAGCCATAGTACTCCTCCACAACACCTTCAACGCCAACATCACCACAACCACTTGATGAGCTAGATGCCACCGTCTTGTATGGTGATGATGATCTTTGACGCTTGGTTCGCTTTCCCTTAACGATCTGAGATAGATTATTAGACCCCATGAACTCTTCCTGAGCTTCCATGTGCGGTTCTCTTCTCTAAAGGACCTTCAAGATAATATATATTTGGAATTGAATGGAAGTAAGGGATATGTAAAAGTGACCTAACAAAGTGAAGCCTAGTAAAGAGCAAAAATAGCAAATAAGTTATAGAGGGAGTAACGAGAGAAGCTACCACAGGAGTAGTGATAGTGGGGTTTGTTTATATGCAGTAAGGTGGTTGGTGTTGGAAAAAAAATGTTAAAAATAAAATCATTTCTTTTTTCTTCTCTAGTTCTAACTCTTGAAAGCCGACCCCACGAATATGAATAGTGACCACTGACCAGGAATTGATCTGATCTACTATTCCTTGTCTTGGCCACAACCAAAACTATCATCCTTCTTCTCTTCCTACCTTGTGACTTTCCAAGTGTAGTTACCAAATTAAATAATTCTATATTTTACTAACTGGGATGGGTTAGATTCCTCTTCTGATCTCATGTATCAAGTCATGGTTGAAAAAACGGAGGCTATGAAGGGATTAGACTTCTTCATTGCGGTCATTGGATGCTTTGATTATAATTTGTGTTAGGAAATTTTGACTAGATAACATAAATATTGCTATTGTCCTTATTGGTGGGTTGAAAATAAAATCAAGTATTATGGTTTTTTTCAAAGAACAAAAAGCCGTCAAATTCAGGAAAATATATATATAGTTTTTAATTTTTGTAACATCGATCCTCTTTCTGTATTATAACATTTGCGTTTTCTAATGTTAAAAGAAACAAAATTGAGATATAGTAACCGATATTGAACTGCTGAGAAAGGGAAAAGATAAGAGTTAGGAAATTAGGACAGTTAGAAACAAAGGTTGGCATTAGCGTTTGGAGTTTGAGACCACTAGCTTTCTAGTACTGTCCGCCAACCAAAGGTCACGAATATACACACAAACCCACAGAAAAGCAAAAAGGGCTGTGTGGCACGATAAAAACATGCCAGCCTCATTTACGCCTTGTCTTCTTCAAGTAAAGCACCAATGGCCACCGCTAGGTTTTTGAGTGATTTGGGTAGCTTTTAAGCAACCCATGAGCCCCTTTTCCTCTGTAGGTCATACAATATATAACTATATATTGTCTCTTTCATGTGAATAGGGGTTTAGAGTAAGCACAAGTGCCTAAGCCATCAACTAAAGAACCTTTTTGTGTGACCATAAGCCAAGTCGGGTGGTTTCAGTTACGTAGGTTTAGGTTATTTTACAAGTAAATGACAAGTACTCCTTGTTCTTATCAGTCAATCCACAGAGCAAGTAAAAGTTAAAATATTCTAATTTGTAGTATCTCTTACTCTTACGTAGAGGGATCGAAATTTTGGTCACGATAACATCAACTGGTTTGCAACTCGAACTCTTCCTTGTCAACTAGTTATATGACACTTATCTTATACTAAACGATCAAGAATGTATATAATTTTCCTTGCTATTTAAGAAGAAATATGATTACATCAAACTGCAGTTTAAAATTTAAAATTGATCCATATATATATATATATGTTAATTATATACCTAATTAATATAAACCAGCTCCAGCTTAACAAAAGCTTTAATTAACATTTAAGAAGGTACTTTATTTTATATGCAGATTAAAAGAAATATCATCTTAAATTTTATAGAAGTCAATTCTGAATCTAACAAAAGAAAATCAGTTTCAATAATAATGAACTACTAATAATGGACAGTCAGTCAAGAAAGCACGTCAAAGGAAAAATCAAATATGTCAAGCATAACCGGGCACCAGCAAAACATTGTTCTTAGTGGTAGGTTATTTAACTAAAGAAACTTGCTTGTTCTTCTACAAATGTGAAATTAACTTTGCTTGGATTTTAAGCAGTTCCCTCTACTGAGGAGATTTAGTCTAATACGTCAATGGCAATTACTTAGTCAATTTATGAAATTATAGGTTAATCTCTATACTTGAGTCAAATTCATTGCATGTATAGTTAAGTGACAAGTTCACTTAACATGGTCAGGGTATCTTTTCCATCCAATAGTAAATGGCACATTAAAATAGTTCATAATCACAATTAGAGCCGTTCATGTACCGTTGACCTCCCCTTTCTTTCACAATTATAGAAGTTACCTTTTCTTTAATTTGCTGGGAAGCCATGTTTATTTATTAATCTCAGTCTCAATTTTATATTGGCATGGGGTTAAAAACTTTACAAGGTTAGGTACAATGGAATATGCTACTTGAGGTTTTAGTATACAATTAGTCGTAATAAAATCCAATAAGAGGAATGGGATTGTAGGAGTGAAAGAAGGACAGTCGGTCTTATATATGTAGACTAAGGATTTTGAGAATTTTAAATTAGGATGGTTGGATCTTAACTAACTAGTCTGTTTGCAGAGTAACATGGAAAGAGTATGTGCCATATAAATGAGCTGTTTAATTAGTGTTATTGAGGGCGGCCTTAAATTAAGAAACATAAAAGAAAATTCTTGATTATGTAACTAAAAATAAATTAATGCTATGCTTTAGCATAATATGCGCTCAAAATCAATCCATATAACATAGATTCTTGAACTTTTAATTCTGCAAGTCAACAAAACTATTGGACTTGGACTTGGTCACGTTACCCTATAAGAATATTGTTTTCACATACGATATGATATGTATTAGTTAGTTCAATGAGTAATAGACAGATAAAGTGTACTTGTCATTGTATCCATTATGAAAAAAATAAGCAATCCGGGACTCCATTTTTGGGAAGAAAAAAGGAGGAATGCAAGCTGAAACAACCACCTTTCAATCAATTTTATGAGGCATGCACTTCGCAGCTAGTGATAGCATTGCTTAATATTTTATATTTATTAATTAAGTTTTTTTGGTAAGTTATTAATTAAGTTTTAGTAATTGTTCTAATTCAAATTTTATTTTATCCCCAATTTATGATATTTTATATCAAACCTACCATTTATCATTTTTCGTTGCAAAAAGTTTTCTCTGGACTCATTAAATTAAGTTATGTCTAATATTTAAATTAGTTTTTAAACTTGATTTTGTTTCCTACTTACATGTTTAATAAATTGTATCTCAAAATTCACGTTTAGACTAAATTAGCATAAATCTAGCTTATCAGAAAGGTTATTAAAATTGTCCAAAGGAGTATAAAAGCTTTTTTTTATTATTGTATCTTTTAGAGTTTAAATCAATATTTATTCTGATAGATTTTCGGTAGCTGATGAAATTATAAATTATTTAATTAAATTTTAAATTAAAATGTCTAGTTGATGAAAAATAAATTAAAAATAATTTGATTTAATTTCAAAATAAAATTTAAGGACTGATTTACGTATTATTCTATTAAATTGTTGATTTCTACTAAATGACTAGATTAAGTTGTAAAGTTCGAATTTAAAATTCAAAACATTGAGCGTTTCTGATATTCCTGCATATGTATATACATCAATTCACGAGGAGAAGGAAATGGCGGGGTCTCTTTAACTCTGCTCCAGATTTTACTCTGATCTGATCAGAATAACAGTATCACTACCATACACACTCCGAAGCAGTAGTCACTCCAACTTCACATACATCAACAGGGACGCTTTTTGAGCTACAAATTCATGATGTGTGATGTTATCTTAGTTACAACCAACTAAGAACCTTATACTCGTATATTTGCTTAAGTTTTTAAATAATATTGCTTTTCTTGATTGTCAGTGAACCAACATATATAACTAGCACTCCGGCCCCCAGAATTAATTTTCCATCATCTCCAACATAAAAGATACATACAGATAAGACAATATGGACGTGGTGTGGTGGTGGATCCTGACTCCATATAGTTGGACTACACTACAAGCAAACAATGGCATCCGAAAGCAAAGCGGAAAGAAACCCAATCACTTACATGCCAAACCATGGAATCCTTCGTTGAAGCCATCTCTAGGAGTTTGAAAGATGTGTACCAGTGAAATGGGTGGTTCCATACACTAATAGTAGTAGCAGTCGCCAAGTTTTCTATTGATGTGCACGAGAATATATCTGGATGGAAGTTGTAACTGAACATTCATGCGTATAGAAGAATATACTCCCTCCGTTTTATAATAAAAGTTGTTTTAGAAAAATACACGCTTATTAAGAAGATTAATAAAATTATAGATATACCCTTATTAAATATGCACCTCGGTAATTTGTAATAATTAGCATGTGAGAGAAATTGCCTTGAAATTGTGATTGCATAATTAAGATGAGAGAGAAATGAAAGGTTAATTTTGGAAGAAAAGTTATAAACATGCATACAAAGTCAACAATGACACTTATTTTTAATAAATAAAATGTTTCTAAAATGACTTTTATTATGAAACAGAGGGAGTATAAGTTTTGTGTCGTTAAATTTCATTATGGGAGGAAAGGGTATTCTTCTTTATTTCTTAGATTTGACATAAAACCTTTTATCTATAATTGAATTGAAGAAGACAACCAATTAAAATAAAAGTTTAGTCTAGACATGTATTTCAGTGCAATTTGCCAACAAATTTAAAAGAAAAAGTGAACTGACGGCAAAATAGTGGCTGTCGAACCACCTTTCACTGACAATGACTTCATGCCAACTCCTACACTTGAACGGATTAAGCGCCGAGGCCACACTTTCACTCACTAACTCCACTTGTGTTCTCACACTTGCCTCGTGAATTAACTTTCAATCAAGCGTCCAAAAGAAACCCAACAAGCCAAGCTTCTTTAGACACTTGGAAACTTGTGACTAACGTAGAACAAAGTGCTAGCTTGATGTAGAGGAACTCTTTATTTATTTTAATTGAGCATTGAATTTCGTTACGAAATACAAACAAAAACTTATTATTTCTTTAGAATTTCCAAATTAAGGATTACAATTCGATTGACATTTTCTATTAGCTAAAATATTTATTATTTCAGCTACATCCAAAACATAATACTAAATGGACTTTTCGATTGAGTAATATTAGCAAACAAAAAATACTTAGATAGATATGTCAATAAAGTTTCAAAGGTGATATTAATGAAAGTTGAATTTATTATCCTTGGAAAATATTTGTACAATAGTATAGGGGAAAGTTGCCAATTCCATCAAAGACCATGTAGATGGTAATAGTTTTTTATTTTTTTGAAAGTTATAGTTGGTAGTGAGTTACCCTGTAGACTCTCCTGAAGGCTCAAACACCAAACTACGTCAGATATAATTCACCTAATTAGTTTGCTTGTTGAAGCAAACAATGATGGTTTGCTGGCTAATTTTGTTCTGTCTTGACCGTACACGTACATTTTTATGGAAGTCACATCTTTTTTTCTCTCCCGTTTCTGGTTAAATGGGTGAATGTCACTTGGCATCAAAGTCCAACGAGGATGCATGAAAGGTCTATCCACAAAGAAAATTATGTGACTACAATCCCTATCATAACCTGCTAACGAACTTAAGATGTAATCTGTATCACAATCTTCCATTCGTTTCCCCTCTCCTGGAGGCATACATTTCCAAGCTCCCTCAATTAGTTCTTGACTTTATAATGCACCAAAGTCAACATTGTAAGATGGGCTTCAGAGATTTAGCTAACAGAAGTGTTAAAAGGACGTCTCAATAGGCTCAAGAGTCAATAGAACTCAACATTCACCTCGTAGCTTAGTGCTAAAGAAGGCCCTAAGAGCTTTCCTCAGGGTTCAACTTTTAACCTTTCTTTCTGTGTTAAAACAATAATCATGTCTCATACGTTAATGGTGCAGGGTAGATCCAGACACTTGACGAAATAGGGGAGGATTACCTGAGCTATTGACGATGGTTGTTTCTCTACAAGATTGCTGAATTATAACACGCAGTCGTTACAAAAGCTTAGTGAAAAACAACTGCAACATTACGCCGTACAAAAATTATAATCAAGGCAGAAAATTGAAGCTCTCTCTTGAAGATGAGAGGATAGTACGCAGCCACTACATTTCTTCTCTAAAAAGTAGTAGACTTATAAAAACAGATACGAACAGGCATTTAGATTTCAGTCACTGATAATTTATCCCATTCCGGATCAGTTAAACTGGAGCCTTTTGACATCTGAGCTACCACTCTACATAGAGCTCAACTTCAGGGACACATTAAACCCATACCTTATCATCTACGCTAGGCTCAGCAGTATGTGAATACGTGGTCTTAGCTGAGGTGTTATAAGGACCACGCATATCACTTTAGAACTATGCCTGCAGGCTTTGCACTTCCAAATTTTATCAGAAAATTTGATAGAATTGTGATTTTTTGTTTCCAACATTCCATGAAAAGATTTCAAGGCAAGCCAGGATAAGTGTCACTGCCCATAGATGTCCTGGCATTCCCAAGATATTTCAATATCATTACCTACTAATAGAATCTTCACTTTACTCCAACATAGGTCAGTTGTAAGTAATTACAAAGTCTGAACAATAAAACAAACCCCAAATGCATGATTTTATTCTATAAATGTTCAGAGGATAGCAAAACATCCAACTGATCAACCAGCTTGAAGTATGTTATAACTGGTGTACCTAGTCTAGACATGCAGAACTTGCTATCTTGTTTAGTACAATTGGGATCATCATAACATTTAACGAGTCTAAGCAAAGGTCATAACACAATATAAGCAGTAATAGAAACCTACACTCCACTCGGTTCCAAAATTTAACATTTGGTTCTATACGAGGAACTGATGAAACGCAAGAAGCAACAGATTAGACGGCTTTCTTAAAGACAGTTGCTTATTATATTGGTGTCACCCCGACAACACCTGCATTCACGGATAGAATAATAAGAAGGTTTTTATTAGTTACAGCTGAAGATCATATTCACAAATGCACTGGAGACAGGGGTGTATAAGCAAATAATGCAGCTACATAAATGTACAGGTTACCTCTGAAAATAGTGTATGTCAATAAAATAATGTCACCAATTAACGAGGCAATATGCAAGTTCAATTATCCCCTCCTTTCACATGCAAACCTGCTCTTTCAATGACATCTAGTAACTCACCAAATAATATTTCTATAAGCTCACTTAATTGCTCATCAAGCCAAGAAAGTTGCTGTGTGATTTTCTAACGCGTCATTTAAAGATTTGTCCTTTAATGGCGTCTTCTGATTCTGGTCATCAAAGCCCACCTAATTCTGTCTCACCCATTCCAATTGACCTCTTTGTCTCCAAGAAACATCCGGGTTTTTCTCATGGTGAACTGGGTTTTGCTGATTCTTCAGGCAGCATACTTTTCAGGGCACGCAGCGTTGCTTCTTCTCCTGAAACCAGATCGAGTCGTCGGAATAAGAAAAGAATAGTTCTTGACGCCTCCGGAAATCCAATCTTCTCCATCTACCCC